>MJUU01025950.1:7839-27726 GCA_002080025.1 Modiolus philippinarum | reverse complement strand
CATAACTCCAGAACCCCTTGGACCTCTGAACCCATATTCGAACTCGACCTGAGTTTTGTGGTGAACAAGCTACATACCAAGTTTGAAGACTGTATGTTATTCCGTTCAAAAGTTATCAGTCGGAAACCTTCAGGGGACAGACAGACGGATGGACAGACGGACGGACGGACACACGACTGAGGGTATCACATAATACCATACCACTACGTGTGGCGGGGTATAAAAATCTATCATAGATTTTGTTCATACTTCGCATGTCTTTTGAGATCATTATATAGTTTACATATAAAAAAGAAAAATTAGGGGTCACCATTGAAAAAAGAGAGATAAATTGCAAAATGTTAATTTCTCTAGTTATATCTATATGAAATTATTTTATCAAATTTTCTCCCTTGCATAATTTCTGTGTTCTGTAAATCCAGCAACAGATTTCAAGCATATGTGTTTTAGTTTACATTTTTGTAACGAAAATGTTGTAAAAGTTATAAGGAATAAAAATTTGAAATACTTTGGAACTTTCCTAACATTTTGGATTTTAATTTTGCTAAATTTCTTAATGAATGAAACCTAAATGAACAAGTATTAAACAACAAGATGTGTTTGTGAAACACTACATATGCCCCCACCCCCAGATTCCGATTTTTACCCCTTTTTGACCATTGTGACCTTGACTTTTGACCTTTGACCTAATTTTTTTTAGCATAATTATGTTCCTCTTGACTAGACCTATACACTTGCCAAGTATCAAAAGTCTACCTTATATGGTTCAAAAGTTATAGCCAAGGTTCAAGTTTCAGACACAGACAGACACACAGACATATAGACACACAGACAGGACAAAAACAATATGCCCCTGATCCTCGATCTGGGGGCATAAAAATGGCGGAATAATACCACTAAGACACCTTAAGTATGAAGTCACAAGCCTATGCACAATATCAATACATCATGTTTTCTAGCTTTTATCATACATTGAAGTACTGTGAAAGTACAATTGTTCGTGGGGTTCCATTTTTCATGGATTTTGTAGTTCCCCAAAACCACGAAATTAAGTTCCCAACGAAATGCAGTTTTCCCTAGAGTTTTACTGCATTGAATTTGAAACCAAGAATTTAAATTCCAACTAAATAAAGATATTTGGAAAACCACGAAAGTTGATGTCCAAGAATAAAAGTACTTCCACAGTAAATCAAATGAATTTTTGATTTTTATCAATAAGAAGTAGGCACTTTAATAACAAAGAAATCCCTAATAATACTTATCCAATTTTTTACTCTTTACATGAAAATTATGGTATTCCAAGGTTAAATTTACAAATAGTATGTTTTTGTGTCAATGAGAAATTTATTACCTAAATTGGTGTTAAGCTGTCAATCAAAAAATATTCATTGTCAATTGAAAGATAAATGAGGTTAACTTTGCATCATGTAACCTTTAACCTGTAGGGTATGTAAGGTTATAAATGTTGGGCGTACATAAAAAAAAAAGTTTTGCCTAGCGATCTTTACTAAGGGATGCACATATGATGGCATAAAAAAATCTAGAAAAAGATAACATTGACAACTCTGTCAAGGATTTTTCATAGTATTTTGAATTTTGTGTGCTTAAAATTCTGGATTGAAAAATATGCTATATTTTTGTCAAGTCAGACAAAACAAATCAAAAGTAATCTAAAAAAGAAAAGAAGAATGAGAAAGTCCGAGATAAATTAAAATAAAAAATAGCATTACCAGTTTAACTGCAAAGGTGGCATAGTACATATGTAGGGAAAGTTGTAAAAATACAACACAATAGTATTGAAAAAAGTGAAATTACAACACACTTATTTAGTAAAACTTGCAAATTTACAACACCATACAAAGTACTTATGTAGTGAAACTTGCAATTTGAATAACACAAAAAATATTACTTATGTAGTGAAACTAGCAAAAATACAACACAAAACATAGAACTTATGTAGTGAAACTTGCAAAAATACAACACAAAACATAGTACTCATGTAGTGAAACTTGCAAAAATAAAACACAAAACATAGTACTTATGTAGTGAAACTTGGAGAAAATAACACAAAACATAGTACTTATGTAGTGAAACTTGCAAAAATACAACACAAAACATAGTACTTATGTAGTGAAACTTGCAAAAATACAACACAAAACATAGTACTTGCAAAAATACAACACAAAACATAGTACGTATGTAGTGAAACTTGCAAAAATAAAACACAAAACATAGTATGTATTTAGTGAAACTTGCAAAAATACAACAAAAAAACATAGTACTAATGTAGTGAAATTTGAAAAAATAAACTTGCAAATATAAATACTAGAGTGGTCAATGAATACAGTTTGGATCTTTTTCTAATAATAAAAAAGATGGTATTTTCAGAATTAAATGTTAGAAAGTAAATGAAGACAACTTTGACTCTACAAATATCTTCCTACAGAACAGATATGGAGTTTTCTTTTAGATCTTTTGCCTTTCTGCCATTGTTGCTAAGAAATTTCATTTTCATTTCTAATAAAATTTCCTGTCATATACATGTATTCAAAATGCTAACATACCTTACTATCAAATCCAAAACTCAAATTCTAATCATTCAATTTTCTGGCTCTTATCTTTTCAAATTGTTTATAAAACGTTTCTTCACTAATTATCCAGTCAAAAAATCAGCTATAAATCCCAACATATCTCCACAAGAAACATTGGTGTAAATTTCCTGAAAAGTGTCAAGTTTTGTAAATAATGATAGAAACAATAACAATGATTTCTACCTGACAAACCAGGTAAAATTTGTGATGAATAATGATCCAGGTATCATGAGTAGGGGGAATTAATCTCCCTCAAGGAAAGTTATAATCAATAGATCACATTGTTATTATGTCCTGTTTGTTTCATGTCTGTTTCTATATTATCTTTCTATTTTTTAATAAGGAAATAAGCAATCACTTTTTTTTCACCTCATGCAGCACATAATTAGACACAAAATGTCACACCCATTTTTTCCTATTTAACCAAATAGTCAATTTCAGCAGAAATAAGCATTCATTGTTGATTACTTCAGACTTCAAAATAATAAAAGACTGAAATTTTAGTAAATCTAAATTCAACAGATTGGTAATTTAACAATTCTTGTCCTCAGAAAAAATAAATTAAAACATGGACTGAAAATAGTAAAAAAAATATTGAAGAGGGAACAAATAACCTATGTAACATGTAGGGTTAAAGATTAATATCAGCAAATAAGTGATAATCAAAACTGAATAATTACATTTCATGAAAATTCATTTGAATTCCCTCAGTTTGATAGGTGAACATCGATCACGTGGCATATCAACGTGAAGTTGCAATTCCCATGAAACACATTTGACCACTTGTTCAAGTGGCGGATGAATTTGTAAAAATAGAATCCCAATGTACATGATGTGCTTCCCTGTAAATAAAGTTGTTTTTTATATTTCAGGATTAAAATGTAATTATAAGAATTGAATGCATTATTTTGAAGTTTCATAGGGACTATGAAAGGGTTGACCGAGCGCACATTTTCAACATGAAGCGCGGTAAATGTGCTTCGGTCAACCCTTTCATATCCCAATGAAACTTCAAAATAATGCATTCAATTCTTAATTAATAAGGAAAAATACAAGATAAGTGTGGATCCTAAAACATGTCTGACCCGTCCCTGCTTGGCCACTGAACTGATGTGAAAAAATCAGATATAATCAGAACAAGTGTGGTACCTAATGGATGTGTTGCCATTACGAGATGCTTACTCTATTCACATGCCAGATCCAACTTCTAATGAAGTTCATATGATTATTGGAGTTGCATCTTATATTAGATTATAAGACCTGATTATTATATAGTAACATAATAATTACCTAAGTAAGCAACCAAAAGTAAGCATGCAATAAATTTCCATATTACACTTGTGCAAATATCACTTAAAATTCATGACACCATTTACATCAAAATTTCTTTATTTACAGAAATTTTAACTTTGCTATAAAATAAAAGGGTTATTGCATGAATATACTCAAAAGCTCATGCAATATAAAATTCTACTCGAGACAATATTTCCCAATATTCATGCAATATATCTATATTATAATTGTACTTTATATTTATAATTATTTTATTAAGGCCATAATAGAATAATTGCTAGATTCTCATCCATTTTTTTCTCGAAATTTTGGGGGATGGGTGTATTTTATTATGCCCCGCCACAAAGTGCAAGGGGCATATAGATTTACCCTTGTCCGTATGTCCGTATGTCCCAATGTTAAGTTTTGTGTTTAAGTCCATATTTTGGTAACCTCTTGTAATATATTCATAATATTACATTATTACATGCACCTTGATTATTCCTACCAGATTCACCAACAATTTGGGATCCATGACCTACATTTTATACTTGAGTGACTTTTGTTAAATTTTGCTTTTAAGTCCATTTCTCGATAACTACACATCATACAACAATGTTGTTTCATCAAATTAATTGCCTTGATGGGTACTACCAAAATCATTAAGAATAGAGTGGCTTTGACCTATATTTTACACTTGAGTGACTTTTGTTATATTTTGCGTTTAGGTCCATTTCTCATCAACTACAAATCATACCACAATGATGTCACATCAAATTAATCGCTTTGATGAGTATTACTCAAAAAATCAAGAATTAAGTGGCTTTGACCTATATTTTACACTTGAGTGACTTTTGTTAAATTTTGCATTTAAGTCCATTTCTCAAAAACTTAACATGTGATCACAATGGTGTTGCTTCAACTTAATCACCTTGATGGGTGCTATTCAAATCAAGGACAAATTAGTGTCTTTGACCTACATTTTTCACTTGAGTGACTTTCTGTAAATTTTGTGATTTAAGTCCATTTCTAAACAACTACACAACCTATCATTATGATGTTTCATGAAATGTCACTTATCTTAGTGAGAATCGTAGAATTCTTAGACAATTCATCGACTTTTACCTACATTTTAGGCTTGAAAGACTTTGTTAAAAATTTTGCATAAGGCCCATTTATTAACAACTAAGTGTTTAATCAAATAAATCACCATAGTGCATACTACATAATTCATGGATAATTTTATAACCTGACCAATATTTCATGCTTCAGCAACTTTAGTTGGGTAATTTTTGGTAATATCCATTACTGAGCAAAATGTATTTATTGAATAATCATCTGTTGCAGTACTTCATCATGATTCTATCCCAATTCAGTGACCTGGAACTAATTTTTATTACTGATTGGCTTGGGTTATCTATTGCTATAAATTTGATAAATTTGTCGGTGGGGCATCTGTGTCTTTTAGACATATTCTCTAGTTTTTTATTAATTTTTTTTCACATTTTGCAAAAAATCTGTCATTTTAAAAGAAATTTACCAAAATTGGCAAAAATCGAAATGAAATTTTTTTAGGCGGGTAGAAAAAATTGGGATGGGCAGGGATGAGAATCTAGGATGTTTTTTATTATGGCCTAAATGGATAAGCAGAAATTTTATTGTTGATTTCACTATCATTGACTGCAGCCACACTAAAAACAATAGAACTTAGTCATACCTGAAAATTTACTGATATAAAAAGAATGCACCATTGTAATTAAAGTCTGCAACAAAACTACATTATCAAATTTTCATTTGGATGTTAATTAAACCTATGCTCTTTCAAGAGAAAATTCAATATTCTTGTAATCTTAACAAAACCAAATCAACTACTGTGGAACCTTAGAAATCTGAACCCAGTTGTTTACCGATCTTTTTATTTTTATCCCCGCATTTTCGAAGAAAGTTCAGGGATAATGTAATACCCTCCGTCTGTCCGTCCGTCCGCCCGTCCGTCACACTTTTCTCGTGACTCAAACTCCTCCTACATTTTTGGATTTAGGGATTTAATTTTGTTGNAGAGTTTGGTTCTAATTGGCGCAGTAGTTTCAGAGAAGATCTTTGAATGCTTTCCCATAGGGTCCAATGTTAAACTGTGTTCCCTGCTGGCGGCCATCTTGGATATAATACAGACTTGCCAAACATTTTTTTTAATGGGGCCACCTAAGGACCATTGTGCCCAAGTTTGGTTCCAAATTGACCAGTGGTTTCAGAGAAGAAGATGTTTGAATGAAAAGTTTACAATGAACAGACCACTGACAGCAAGAAGATCTCCATGGCATAGCCATGCAGCCAGCTACAAAGTTATACATGCATTGAAGCTTAGATGCCACTTCAATATTAACTGAGAGAGATACTTGCATTATGGGCAAGCAAACATAACTGAAGAAAACAATATAAAATTATATACAATTATTATTAAATTGTGAAATAAGTATAGTTTATGAAAGTATATTTGCAAAAAAATGTAAAAATCTGTACAAAAACACTTNTGGATTTAGGGATCAAATCTTTATGCAGAATTGTTGCATATAGTCTATAGATTTGCAATAAGCTTTTGGAATTTTGGTTCCGGTTCCAACTTTGGTAAATTTCCTGAAAATGTCAAAGACACATATTTTTTTTTTCATTTTGGCTTATTATATAATATTCTATATAGCAGGAATTTCTCTAAAACTCAAGAGAGAAAAGTAAACCAAAGAAGATTTGAAAGCAGAATTTAATGGGAAATAACCCATAACCATATGGCATTGAAAAACATTTTTTTTTGGTGAAAAAAGTCAATAACTACAACACAGGCAATTGGATTTTCTTCAAAATTTAAGAGTATGTAGATCTTGATATGCTGAACATTTTTCAAATTTACACTTCACCTCTATCTGTTACAGTTTTTGAAATACAAAATAAAAATGCATAAATTTTGAAAATTTTAGGGAAAAAGGGCTATAACTCTGAGACGTTTTTTCCGATTTTCTTCAAAATTGCAGGGCAGATAGATCTCATCATTTTAACAATTCTACTCCATGTCAGATTTTTGATATCTGCAATGGTTTTGAAGTTATTTGCCAAAAACAGCATTTTACCCCTATGTTCTATTTTTAGTAACAGCGGCCATGTTGTTTGGTCCTCAGACTAACCGAACACACTTTTTAAACAACATACCCTGGTGATGACCCAGGCCAAGTTTGGATTAAATTGGCCCAGTGGTTTCAGAGGAGAAGATTTTTGAAGAAAAGTTTACGACGGACGGACGGACGACGGACGCCAAGTGATGGCAAAAGCTCACCCTGGCATAGCCAGATGAGCTAAAAACAAGTCTGATACATAAATAGCAAGTCTGACTGAAAATGGTATTGCCCAAAAATTGTAAGGGTTTTAGGTCTTGTGTATTAAGAGTTTATATATTTCAAACAGACAATCTGCCTACAAATAAACATAGCATCACTGGAATGGATAAATGAGACAGGACCCCTATAATAACCTTTAATTCACTTTCATACAAGGTTGAAATTGGATTCAGATAGATCAATTTATATATATTTTTTATTAAAATGAAAAAGAAGCAATTCAAGCAACAAAAACATGTTTTTACTGTGATAACTTTTGAGATACAAGACATTTAAATTTGGAAAGAAGCTGATCTGCTCTGAAGTTACACAGGACATGCTTATCCACCACAAAAAAAATCTCTTCATAAAACACAACCAGCAAGCTGTGCAATAGGTTTAAAATCAATTTATAAATAGAAGAAAATGTGTCCATGGGACACGGATTCATTTGTATATCAGCAAACAGGAAGTAGATGAGTGACAGATTTGAAAAGGGAACACACAGTACAACTCATCTTACCAAAGCTTCCGACCAAATATCAAATCATTACTACATACACAATCTGAGAAATCCTTGATGAAGATTTTCAATATATGGCTGTAATGGGGAAAATCAAAGTTATCGTCAAACAGGAAGTAGATGAGTTACGGACTTAAAAAGGGAGACACGGTACAACTAATGATACTAATGCATCAGACCAAATATCAAATCATTACTACATCAACAAGCTGAGAAATCCTTGACGAAACATTTCAATACAATGTACCGGTATATGGCTATAATGGGAAAAAATCAAAGTTATCGTCAAACAGGAAATAGTTGAGTTACTGACTTGTAAAAAGGGAAGACACAGTACAACTCATCATACTTAAGCTTCAGACCAAATATCAAGTTATTACTGCATACACAAGCTGAGAAATCCTTAACGAAAATTTTAGACGTACGTACATATGGACAGACAGACAAGGGTAAAACTTAATGACCCCATCGCCTAACGGCGGGGGCATAAAAAGAAGTAGGGAAAGTCAGAATACAAAAATTTTTTTAATGCATCAAAATTGAAAAAAACAAACAGAGAAGGTCAAAAACTGAGGTAATGAAAATATCAAAATAAGATTTTTTTCATATATTTTATTGATGCACACCAAAACAGTGATTTTTCCTCAATTTATAGTAACTACATCTCAGATATATTGCTAATACTGTATTGTAATATGGCCAAAAGAGAAATCACAGAGTCAATATATAATTAGCCATAATCATCATTACAAATGTAATATGAGTTAATTGATGATTTTATTGTTTTGATCTCCCAATTATGTCTAGACACCATAAGCAGCTGTCATTGAGAACAAGACATGCAGCAATGAAGTCTTATTCAATGACATTGTTGAAATTTGAAATGCAGTTATTTCAAATTTCTTTCATCTTCCAAAAATTTTACATTTCTTTATAACTTTAAAATTGTGCATTTGCCATCCTTATTCCTTCAACCTAGATTTTACTTTTTCCTCTCGTCCTTTCATCATTCTCAACTAGGGGCCATTTTAAACTTTCAATATGGTATGACTGACTGATTTCATTGGGGGCTTAAAATGGAGTTAATGTGATGTTTTTTTTTAAAGTTTGACAATTTTTGGAATGCTCCATTTTTTATTAAATAATTTGGAGAAGAATATTATCACTATCGACTAAGTGCGAATCGATGGGATCATTATCTAAGTCTAAACAATAGATGCCATTCCAATAAATGAATTATTACTGTCTTAAAATCAATAATGTTTAAGACAGTAATAATAACTTTTTCAACAATCGCATATATTGTTTTGACTATCATATTGATCTCATCGATTCGCACTTGGTCGATAGTGATTATGTCCCAGCATAAGTTTTCTTTTCAATGATAGATTCAGTGGCTCATTTAGAAGGTCTGTAATCACTATTAAATGATGGATTCAGTAGACACAATTCCATTAGACTGCAGATTTTTTATCCATATTAAAAGTAGACCTAAATACACCAATGTTGAAGTAAAGTAACTAGAGGCTCACAGACTGAGCCTGTATCGCTCACCTGACAAAATGCTTCTATGCCATGCATGACCAAGAATATGTTTATTACCAATGGGGGTCTAAAATTTAGCTTAGCTCTCCGTTAGCACCCATGTTTTTGTCTGATCCTATTGAAGTGAGTAATTTTTGCGAAGGATCTTCTATACATTTTGTTAAATTTGCTTGAATAGTTTCAGAGAAGATGATGAAAAGGATGGCTTTCTCATACCTGGCTCCAATGTTAAACTATGCTCTGCAGTGGAGGCCATGTTTTTTGCCAGATCAAAATTAAATGAGTAATTTTGTAAAGTAGCTTCCATACATCATTCCTCTAAAGTTGAATTTGCTTCAGTGGTTTCACTAGAGGAAAAGATGAAAATGTGATTTTCCCATAGGGTCCAATGTTAAACTATGTTCTGCATTTGCAGACATGTTTTTTATTGGATTGGAACACAATGAGCTACAAATGTATCTTTGTAGAGGGCCTTTAGTACATCATTCCTGTAAAGTTTGGTTGAATTCACTTTGCTGGTTTCAGAAGAGAAGATGAAAATGTGATTTTTCCCATAGAGTCCAATGTTAAACCTAAGATCCGAGCTGGTGGCCATGTTATTTACCAGATCAAAACAAAATGAGCAATCCTTGTTAAGGACCTTTAGTACATTATTCCTGTAAAGTTTGGTTGAATTTCCTTCAGTGGTTTCAGAGGAGAAGATGAAAATGTGTGATTTTCTTATAGGGTCCAATGTTAAACTATGTTCCCAGCTGGCGGCCACTTGCTTCAGAGGAGAAGATGAAAATGTTATTTTTCCCATAGGGTAAGTTCCGAGCTGGAGGCCATGTTTTTTATGGGATCAGAACAATATGAGCAATCTAAGTTGTAAAGAACCTTTAGTACATCATTCCTGTAAAGTTTTGTTGAATTTGCTTCAGTGGTTTCAAAGGAGAAAATGAAAATGTGATTTTCCCTTAGGGTCCAACATAAAACTATGTTCTGCACTGGCAGCCATGTTTTTTAACAGATCAGAACACAATGAGCAATCTTTGACAAGGACCGTTAGTACATCATTCCTGTAAAGTTTGGTTGAATTTTTTCAGTGGTTTCAGTGGAGAAG
Organism: Modiolus philippinarum; assembly: GCA_002080025.1. NCBI lineage: Eukaryota > Metazoa > Mollusca > Bivalvia > Mytilida > Modiolidae > Modiolus > Modiolus philippinarum. Next base: position 17,328 of record MJUU01025950.1, on the reverse strand, counting down.
ATGAAAATGTGATTTTTCCTATAGGGTCCAATGTTAAACCTAAGTTCTGCATTGGCAGCTATGTCTTTTATCGGATCGGAACAAAATGACTAATCATTGTAAGGAACCTTTAGTACATCATTCTTGTAAAAGTTTGGTTGAATTTGCTTCAGTGGTTTCAGGGAGAAAATGAAAATGTCATTTTTCCCATAGGGTCCAATGTTAAACTTAAGTTCCGCGCTGGTGGCCATGTTTTTTATCGGATTAGAATGAAATGAGCAATCTTTGCAAAGGACCTTTAGTACATCATTCCTGTAAAGTTTGTTTGAATTTGCTACAGTGGTTTCAGAGGGGAAAATGAAAATGTGAAAAGTTAACGGATGATGGATGGACGCACGACGGACGCCAAGTGACGGCAATAGCTTACATTGACCCTTTGGGTCAGGTGAGTTTAAAATCAGACAATGCCTTTTCATGTCATTTAAGGCCCATAGCTCATCAATTTATCAAATTTCCCTACCAATGCTCTTCCAATTTATGGTGCCATAAATCAATTTTTTTTATTTGACCACACATAAACTTTAAAATGACTTCAAAATGAAGAATAAAACAATTTTTTTACAATGTTTTATTATGTATAAACTAGAGATGGGAGCAGTCGCAAACGACAGCTAATCCCCTCGCCCGCTTTCAAGAAATAATAACCCTAATGTTATCTAAGGATGTATAAATGTTGTAGGTACATCCACTTAACATTGAAATCATTGATGTGTAACATGTAGTTTCTCAGATATAAACATTAATGATAACTTAACCCAAGTCAGTCAAGTGTGAAATTTAGGTCAAAGTGACCCAATTATCATCTGAAGCTGCAACACTCATCAAGATGCATCCACTGACCAAAGATGATTGATGCACAGCATGTAGTTTCTCAGATATGAACCATAATGCTAACTATAACGGTAGTCATTGAAGCATAAAATGTAGGTCAGAGTTACCAAACTATCATCTGAAACAGCATCACTCTCCAAGATGCATCCACTGACCAAAGATGATTGATGTGCCACATGTAGTTTCTCAGATATGAACCTTAACGCAAACTTTAACCCGAGTCATTGAAGCCTAAAATGTAGGTCAGAGAGACCCTATTATCATCTGAAGCATCCTCATTCTCCAAGACGCATCCACTGACCAAAGATGATTGATGTGCCACATGTAGTTTCTCGGATATGAACCTTAACGCAAACTTTAACCTGAGTCGTTGCAGCGTTAAATGTAGGTAAAAGTGACCCAATAATCCTCTGAAGCAGCATCACTCTCCAAGACGCATCCACTGACCAAAGATGATTGATGTGTCACATGTGGTTTCTCAGATATGAACCTTAACGCAAACTTTAACCTGAGTCATTGAAGCATAAAATGTAGTTCAAAGTGATCCAATTATCCTCTGAAGCAGCATCACTCTCCAAGATGCATCCACTGACCAAAGATGATTGATGTGCTACATGTATATACTCAGATATGAACCTTAACGCAAACTTTAACTTGAGTCACTGAAGCGTAAAATGTAGGTCAGAGTGACCCAATTATCATCTGAAGCAGCATCACTCTCCAAGACGCATCCACTGACCAAAGATGATTGATGTGCCACATGTAGTTTCACAGATATGAACCTCAACGCAAACTTTAACCTGAGTCATTGAAGCATAAAATGTAGGTCAGAGTGACCCAATTATCATCTGAAGCAGCATCACTCTCCAAGACGCATCCACTGACCAAAGATGATTGATGTGCCACATATAGTTTCTCAGATATGAACCTTAATGCAAACTTTAACCTGAGGTGGGACGAACGGACGGACACTCGGACGGACGGACAGACCGGCAAGATGCTATATCCCCTCCCCAACTCCGTTGGGCGAGGGGATAATAAATCATGTACAAGTTCTTGTATCAAATATCACCAGTTTTTATTTGTCTCAATACAGAAAACTTTGGGCCAAAATGAAAACATGCAACAAGATTTGAAGTTTTATGTCAGGGTCCACCTATTGTGGACAAGTTTGAGCTGTAGGGCAGACATGGGATGGACAAATGAAACTTTGGTAAAATCTATGAGGATTTTATCATAACATTTATATAACTACTCCATACCCTTTCGTCTTTAAGTCACATTGGGTACACATATTTCGAGTTGTTTACTTGTTTACCAAAGAATACCAAAACAATATCCAATACAAATGAATATTTCAAATATGACTTCATACAGAAGTTCCACTTGTCTATCAAACAATACAAAAAACTATCACTACATCAAGTTTTTATATCTGGTCAGACATGTTGATGTCCATTTCTGAAATTAATCATGTCCTGAGCAGTCAAAATCAAACCACATTTCTGACATAAAAGGTAGTTTTGTTATAATTAACAGTAAGCCTGAATTTTTAAAACCTGGGTAAAAATTGTGCAAAATGGTTCAACAATTAGCTAATCAAAATATCACACATTTACATAAAAACAACCAACCACTAAACAAATTGAACATTCAGCTTTCAACATACAATATATTTGGCACCATTCTTTAACTTTTAAGTAAATATTATTTGCTCTTCAATTACTGTTTTTTCTTATATGTAGGCATTGAAAAGGACAAGAAATTTATAATCGATATTTTATATTTTTCAGCAATGTATGTAAATGGGCAGTGAAATTTAAATGGAGCTAGATTTTCAAAGACCTGCAAATATAGCAGAAATCAAATATGCACAGAAAAAAATCCCAATATTGGATACTCAATATCTTAAATCCAAATGAAACAAAATCAGTTTCTTCATGCAAAATCATAATATCAAACAAAGAGCGACACAAAATTCTGACAACACAGCTGTCTTCCTCGGGTGTAAAATAAAATCACCAGACACAGAGTGAAAAATTATAATCCTGATCTGTACAATCAGTCTAGTTTATATTCAATTCCATGTACACAAAGCTGTAACAAACCAAAAACTATCAAAAGCATTTCTACAAACAGTGTCATCCTATACCACACCAAACAAATATCACAACAATTTAAAATGAATGAGAATTTCTGAAGAGGCAAAAATATGATATACAATGTAAAAACTTATGTTAGAACATCTTAAATTTGGTAATATAAACAGAATTATTAAGCAAGGAAATTCAATATCCATTAATCCATTCATTTTATCTGGGTATGTTTAAACTTTTTTTGCTACTTCCTATTGTTCAAAATCAAAAAGAAATAGTCACTCAAGTCTAAAACATGTTTTTCCTTTATCACAATATATTTTCATCCAGATAAATCTGATTTCCTAGTCTTTACTTGATGTTAATAAAGCATATCCCAGCACACCAGAAATGGCCAATCCCGGGGTCCAACCCCTCTCTAATATTGCCTGTACTAACACCAAAAGTGTTATAAAATGCCTTACCTGTTTTCAGGTAAAACATTTCCTTTAAATTCACTGCTTAATTTTAAAACTAGGCAACATATTAATATATCAAATACTCATGTTCACAATATAAATAATTACTTCAGTAGTTTTAATCTGTTTCCATTATTACATTTTTTCCCAATGAAAACAATACCTGCTAGAATAAGTTTCCTAGGTAACCAAATATAAAGTCATTGATTTCCTCTGAAATTACAGAAAAAGGTAAAAATAATCAAACAGTTAATAGTTGTATCATTGTACCTGAAACACATCAACACGATATATTAAAGGAAATGTCAAACAGTCTGTAATAAGGGGCTAATTAAAGGTAAATCTAATTGAACTTCTATCCTTTCTTCAAATGAAGTCAAATATACTTCATTGAAAGAGTCCAACTTTTCAGTAAAATTCAGTGTTAAGAATGTATCCATACAGAACTGCAGAACTTAAAATCATGTACACTTAGGGTAGTTCCCTCTGTTGATCAGATATGCAGACTCGTCTGTCTTTTTCCATAACATGTAAAATATTTTGCCAATGAACACCCACTTTTCGTGTAATTTCCTTTAAAAATTCAGGCAAACTTTCAAGAAATTGACATTACTCAATCACTTGATTTTCAAGATTTACAAATTTCTATATAATGCCTATGAAAAACCTTGAAGATGGACATTTCCCTCCAATTTTTTTTTTTTTTATAATGGTTGCTTGTATCTCAAAATCAAGCATATGAACCTATTATTTTTTTGTTTAATGTCAATCTCTCATTAAGTCCAACTTATTCAGAACACTTTTCTGAATTTTTTATTATCTTAAATTCTATCATATGAAATAACAGTCTAGTGCACCCTTTTATAAATAAGCCTGATAGACAATAATCAATTCTATTCATGGAGATAATATAATTTTTTATAATCATTTACAAAACCACTGTCTCTAACAAATTACTAGTATGTCCACAGATGAGACAATTGGACTTTACATACAGTAAAACCTCTCTACATACTGTTTAATTAATGCAAGATCAGATGTTCAAATTAATGTACTAAATTAAGACTGAAAGAGAAATTTCACAAAATTTTTGCTTGCACTAAATTGGCAAAACAGCTTACATGAACCTGTTTTTTTAATTTGGTTTGCACTGCCTCACATTTTGAAAGATGATGCCTTGTCATACTAAGATTTAAAATCTAAGATATATAATTGGTATGCAAATGCCAATAAGATACAGTGCTTCACATATTGTTCACTGGAAATTATTTAAAAGAGAGCTTTATAAAGTCGTTATAACTGTTCTGTCACAATACAAGAAGTCTGCAAAATATTTGGCATCTGAGCATACATTGCCTAAAATTGTAAAAAAAAAATGACAATCATGTGGTATCATTTGAAAGTTTGCAGAAATGTTTCACATATTATGTGAACAGTTGTCAAAACTTCAGATTTATTCAGTGATGTTCAAGAAGATCTGGGAAAAAAATCAGCCACCAAAACCGAAAGCAATTTGAATCATTTACAATTTGTAATTCACATTGTGATACTTAATATCAGTAATATGACCTTGACACATTAAGAAACTTTTTTCGACCTTACCAACAACTGAACAAAGGAGGGAAGTACCCAGTCTTCGTATGTACATGGATTATTTGTCATATACAAATGAGTGGCCTAATTTTTCAACCTAATTTACAATATTTGTTGCTAGGCAGAGTACAAGTTCAAGGTCTTAGGTTAAAGGTTAAGGTCACTGACACATTTAACAAAAAAAAAATAAACAATTTTTCAAGATGACCTATTTCTGTGAATTATTTCACCCTTTTAATTTTCATGGCATTTAATTTTCAGGATAGTTCATTCTTCTATTTTTAGATTAATAACATGCAAGTGTTAGTTAGTGCAATTGAATTTTGTGATATTTTTTCATGAGTTTAGCAAAAATAAATCACTCACAAAAAAAGTGGTTTACAGTATCAGACATTTTTGTACCATTCCTCAATTTACCTAAAATCTATATACGACTTTTAAAACAAGAACAAGTCAAAAGACCCCCACATGAACCCATTAAAAACTCAAAATCAAATTATACACTATAAGAGGGTGTTTAAACAGTGTTAATAACATTTTCTACAAGAAATAGTTCTTATTCAGCCCATTTTTTTTGTCATGTCGAACAAAAAATAAAACATAAATCAAGTTATTGCGACAGTTATCTGACTTTGAAAATGGGTCAAAAACAAACAAAATACAAGTAGAAGTCCTGTATATTACATATAAAATATTGTAATGTTGAACATAACAAACATATCTTACATTCAAGTGCAACACTTTACAACTTTATATACAGTTCTACTTTTCACATACAAATTCAAATGTTTTTTAAAGTGTTTTAATCCAAATAGCTTCCTGTTTGACCATTTTTATATTTATTAATTGGTATTTTGTAATTTGTATGAAGATTTATCCTACAGAAAGGACTGATATACAAGGGACAACTGGAAATCTACAAGCAATTTTATTATTAGTTCCTATTTACATGAAAGTGAAGAGTGTAATTCTACATCAGATCCAAATGTAGAACAAATGAAAATTATTGAGGAACAGATATAATGAATTCATCAATTTGGCCCCATAGTCTATCAGTTATTGAAATGTAAAATTGTCACTCTGTAGTTATCTGTTTAAAGATACAAATTATTCCTCTTCTTATTCAGACCATTACACAGCAATATTTTCAGACTAATCCAGTGATGTTTGTCATGCTAATTCTGATTGGATGACATCAAAATTTTTGAGATACAATATTACTTCATGCACATCTTCAGTTGGTGTACTACACCTGTGTAACATTTCATTAAAATCCAAGCAGACATTTACAAGAATATGTGCTGACAAGGTTCCTACCCATCTTTTCCATAAAATATTCAAAGACAAATTACCCTCCTTCAAACTTTTTGGCAGCAACCATATTACTTCATGAACATCTTCAGGTGGTATACTGCAACTGAGAAATATTTCATTAAAATCAGAGCAGTCATTGAGAGGACATCTGCTGACAAGGTAAATGACGGAAAAACAGACAAAAGGACTGACAGTTAGACAGGACAGATGGACAGACGGGCAGACAGACGGATGGACAGGATGATTCCTATATACCCTACCAAACTTTGCTTGTGGGGTATAACAATACTGGACAAATATATGCCTTTGTTGTTATAACAGTGGAATCTGAGCCTCTTTTTGGGAAAAATTCCATGGCCATGGCATTAATTTTTTTTCAGCTGTAAATAAAAAGATATTTTCCGTAGTAAAATTCAATAAAATGTCTGTGCAACATGGTTTTTCATAATTGTGGGATTGAGGTGATTTTGTGTATAAATTTTAGAATTTACTTGTCTAGGTGTTGTGTCACCATTTTTTTTTGGTCCTAATTCTAAATGTATTGCTTTAAATGAATAAAATACTTCTGTAACAAAGTACCATATAAAGTCCATATAGTCATGTGACTGAATTTAACTTTCTTTTTGTATTGACCATAACAATTTGATGGAAAAACATAGAAATGCAATCATTATAAGACTTACCTAATCAATCTATATCTAAAATCGATGTCAAGTTCTCCAAACTCTTTTCAGGCACTGTAAAAGAAATACTGATTGGTAGAATTATTAATTAATTAATTAAATCAAATACTGACTGGTAGAATTATTAATTAATTAATTAAATCAATTTTATAAAAGAGAAGTCATGTTCAAAAACAAGATGTATTTGTAAAGAAATAATGTCATGTAACTTGATTGACAGTTGGCCCAAGAACTCCAATGTTCAGGAAAAACCATCATTAAACTAAGTTTTGTAATGACTATTTATTTAGAACCAATGTTATACCAAATAGACCATGGACACAAGATATGGCTTGCCTGCCCAATGCATAGCTTTATTCTGCACATTGATCTACAGCAGCAACCATTACAACAAAATCTGATTCTTAACAACTTGATTTTTCATGCATGACTGAGGGGGTCAAAGCCATCATCTGGGCATAGAATTAGTATGCTATAGTAAAGACATAACTGCATGTCAAACATCAAGTTGTTAGGAAAAATGGTACAGGCTGTACTCACTGCTGTGAAAAACTTGATGTGATTGTTCACAAATGATAAAGAAGTCAGGGCCATTATCTGAGCATAGAATTAGTATGTAATCCTCAAGATGCAACTGCATGTCAAATATCAAGTTGTTAGGATTAATGGAACAGGCTGTACTAACTTCTTGTGAAAACAAGAATATGTGTCCAACGGACACAATGCCCCGCCATGCACCTATTTTGAACAATACTATATTTCATGAGCAGTGAAGCATGAATTTTGTGGCATGAGTAAATATTTGTTATGTTTTTTTTATTTGTATCCTAATGTGTATTTATATGAAGTTTCATGATAATAGCATACATCCTTCACAGAAAAGAAACTTAAATCTCATACTATCCCCTTTTTCAATGATCAGTAAAGCATAAAATTGGTAGCATGGAGAAATTTCTATTATGATTTTTGTTTAATTACACCTTTATGTGTATTGATGTAAAGTTTCATGATGAAAGCATACATCCTTCACAGAATAAACTTCAACCTAAGGGTAAACTTCATCCCATCCCTCTTTTTTCCATGGTCAGTGAAGCATGAAGTTGGTGGTAAGGGTAAATTTTTATTATGATTTTTGTTTAATTATACCCTAATGTGTATTTATACAAAGTTTCATGATGATAGCATACATCCTTCACAGAAAAAAAACTTCAACCTAAGGGTAAACCTCATACTACCCACCTTTTATCCAAGATCATTGAAGCATGAAGTTAGTAGCGGGGATAAATTTGCATTATGATTTTTGTTTAATTATACCCTAATGTGTATTTATACAAAGTTTCATGATAAAAGAATACATCCTTCACAGAAAAAAAATAAATTCAACCTAAGGGTAAACCTCATACTACCCCCCCTTTTTCCATGATCAGTGAAGCATGAAGTTGGTAGCCGGAATAAATTTTTATTCTGATTTTGTTTAATTATAGCCTAATGTGTATTTATACAAAGTTTCAGGATGATAGCATACATCCTTCACAGAAAAAAAACTTCAACCTATGGGTAAACCTAACTTGGGACGGACGGACGGACAGACGGACGGACGAACGGACGGACTGATGGACAGACCCAAACACTATATGCCCCCCTACTATCGTAGGCAGGGCATAAAAGTGATGTTCATGCATGACTTACAGACCAGGGCCATCATCTGGGTGTGGAAGCAGAATGTACTCCTCAAGATGCAACTGCATATCAAATATCAAGTGGCAAGGACTACTGATACAGGCTGTACTTACTGCTTGAGAAAAACTTACTATGATCATTCATGCATGACTCAGGGGTTGGGCCATACACTAATTTGTCTGACAACTGCAGCATATAATACATTTTTAATTTTTTGCTGTCAAGTTATAAAATCAAAGCATGAAATGCTGTTAAGGCAGGTTCCTGGGTACTCCCAGAAGTCATGTTATTATTACTGTTTTGCTGAAATGTTGGCATGTAATTTTTTCAAGAATTAAAATCTGAAGTTTTCCTTAGGTTCCCGGTTTGGGTTGTCTTTTCAGTTTTTGAATGGGTTGTTGGCGATATATTAAACTCTATTTACATTCCATTGCCTTGTTCCTCTTTGTTGGTACATGTAAGTTTTCCAAAGAAGTGTTACACTCGGTGGCTTGATAAATGTTGATATTTCTAATTTTGTCATGATATCACTTTGATGAACAATTACTTGTTTTCATGATTACATTAATATTCACTAGCACGAGATCTGACGGAAACACCTGTAGAGGATTTTACTGATAACGGCCTTATCACAGGGAGTGGGACTTGCTCCCAGCCAAGAAAAAAATTTTTGTTTACTATCAAACTTTTTTTCTAGGCAGAAGCAAGTCATTGTGGCATTATCTTGGCACAACACCTTCCAAACATATTGAATGGGTTGCAGACTTCTTCTTATGATGGGTCTCTGGTAGAGAA
>MJUU01025949.1:85090-100752 GCA_002080025.1 Modiolus philippinarum | reverse complement strand
TATATACCAAATATCATTGACCTATGGCTTGTAGTTATTGAGAAACAGACTTAAGCAAAAAAACTTAACCTGGTCACTGGACCGTGAAATTGAGGTCAAGGTCAAAAGCCATATGGCAGACTGACATGTACAAACAGGGATGACGCTACTATATAATTTAGGGCCGCCCGGCGGCCCCATTCCCCTCTTGGCGGCCCCATTCCCCAAACAAGAAAATTCCCAATCGCGGCAACGATGTTTACAAAATCTGGATTTTTTTCATTTCCGTCTCCGGTGAATCTTTCGTTCCGATCCGTGTCGCCTTTTGTCAGAACCGGAAATTACTCAAAACATCACAGTAACATCCAGAAGTAACTAAATAATGCAATTTACGCTATTTACGACCACCCTGAAGATGAACAAAATGTCTGAGATCGCAAATGTCCATAAGGGAACATCTTCAAATTCAGAATGCGTAAAGTGAATTGAAATCGTGTTGTTATCGTTCATTGTCGTGTCTAAAATTCGAGACTTTCATCCATTACGTGGTAACGTGCAAATGCTCTCATTGCCAAAGATATAGTTTGCATTGAAATAAATATTGAATAGTTAAGACTTGAAATCAGAGTTTCTGAAACTGGGACTTTTAACTGGATGAGAATTTGGAACTGCACTTCATATGGGGTGCTCTCATTTCTACTAGTTAAAACGAAACGTGGAAATGACCTGCTGTATGATTAATGAATGAATGCATAGAAATTTCATGGAATGAGGTATATTTATCAGTAAGTTGGGTATGAAGGATTTGATTTTGTTGATAATATTGAAATGTGTAAGTCATCTTTATTTGCAGACAACCAAAGAATTTCTGACAAAATGTTAATTTGCTTTCTTATAGGAAAAGAGCAGTACTTCTTTCGTTGATGACCAGCTTGATAAAATTAAAATCTGGTGTAATTTGAAAAACTATATAAAATATAGTCTTAATTTTTGAAAAAAAAATGTATAAAATATAGTCTTAATGGCTTTGGTGTAATGATACTTTTCATTCTTCAAACTCTTGTTGTGTGTACTTACACATATTCTTGGTTTATACAAACGTATGTTGCAGTATTTGAACTATTTGATATATTTTCATTTTTCCCAATTTCAGTTGTCGCGATGCGAAATTCCCAATTTGTTGGATGGGGGACCCATTTGAAAAGAGCTAAAATCACCCCTGACAAACCAAGACCAAGCTATATACCAAATATCACTGACCTATGGCTTGTAGTTATTGAGAAACAGACTTAAGCAAAAAACCTTAACCTGATCACTGGACCGTGAAATTGAGGTCAAGGTCAAAAGCCATATGGCAGACTGACATGTAGTAACCAAGACCAAGCTATATACCAAATATCATAGACCCATGTCTTGTAGTTATTGAGAAAAAGACTTAAGCAAACCAGAGGCTCCCAGGAGCCTGTATTGCTCACCTGGTTTTCATTTGCCACAATCAAGCTAATTTTGTAAGTTATACAGTTAAACTTCAGTTTCTCTAACTTTGGTAGCTCAAACTCAACCAATTTTTGAACTGTATTTAAAGTCTGATCATGTTTTACTATATGTCTTTGTTGGACTTTTTTGACAAAAAACATTCTTGCTAAGGACTACTTTTGACACCAGTTTTGAAGTCGAGACATCATTATGTAAATGGCGGTCAACAACAGTTTTTAACACCATAAAGTCGCAACATCAATATCTATTTGGAAACAAAATTTTATTGAAATCAGACAATGTTGAATTTTCCCGCCTTATTTGGTGGTCATTGTACAATTTTAAACACCCGTTTTGAAGTTGCCACATCAATACCTATTTGGAAACCAAATTTCATTGAAATCGGACAATGTTGAATTTTCCCGCCTTTTTTGGCGGCCATTTTGAAAATGGCAATCAACAAACAATTTTCAACACCAGTTTTGAAGTCGCCACAGCATGGCAAACATTTCATCAATTTACACTTAACCTTCATCTTCTATAGTTTTGGAAATAAAAGATGAAAAATACAAAAATTTTAAAAATTTGGTGAAAAAAGGGCATTTACTCCTACAAAAGGTTTCTGATTTTCTTCAAAATTTCAGGGTGGATAGATCTTGATATGCTGAACATTTTATCAATTTAAAGTTGACCTCTAATCTGTTATAGTTTTTCATTGATAAAAAATAAAAAATATCAAAATTTTGAAAATTTTACGGAAAAAGGGCAATAACTCTAAGACTGGTTTTCAGATTTTCTTCAAAATTGCAGGGCTGGTAGATCTTGCCATGCTGATCATTTTTACTGGTGTCAGATTTTTAATATCTGTAACGGTTTTAGAGTTATTTGCAAAATACAGCAATTTACCCCTATGTTCTATTTTTAGTAACAGCAGCCATGTTGTTTGACCGTCGGACTAATCGAACACAATTTTGAAACTGCATACCCTGGTGATGATTCAGGCCAAGTTTGGTTACAATTCGCCCAGCAGTTTCAGAGGAGAAGATTTTTGAAATTGTTGACGGACGGACGGACGGACGACGGACCTATGGCTTGTAGTTATTGAGAAACAGACTTAAGCAAAAAAACTTAACCTGGTCACTGGACCGTGAAATTGAGGTCAAGGTCAAAAGCCATATGGCAGACTGACATGTACTAACCAAGACCAAGCTATATACCAAATATCATTGACCTATGGCTAGTAGTTATTGAGAAACAGACTTAAGCAAAAAATCTTAACCTGGTCACTGGACCGTGAAATTGAGGTCAAGAAAGACCAAGCTATATATACTAAATATCATTGACTTCTAGCTTGTAGTTATTGAGAAATGGACTTAAGCAAAAAAACTTAACCTGGTCACTGGACTGCGAAATATAGGTCAAGGTCAGATAATTTTGGGTCCGACAGATAGGGTTTGCCGTAAGCTACCTATGGACCAAATATAAAGTTCCTACATCAAAGGCTTATATAAAAACTTGAGTTTACGCCGCCATCGCCGTCATACTTTGCACGCCAATGTCTCGCTTTCCATGACTTTCGTCGTGGGCGAGACAAAAAATGCAAATATTTGACAAATTTATTCAAGCATTAAATGAAGGTCAAAGTCAACAAATTGTCCAAGAATTAGGTAGTTCTCCTCAGTGTTTGGAATCAGATAAAAAATCATAATGGATTGATGGGAATAATCAGATATATCCTTTCTATTCAATTATGGAGTAAAATCAGATATTTTTATAAAGCTTATAGTGACATTATGGTTTTAACCATGTTTGCTGTGCTTGTATTACTTTATAAATGTACTACATGCATTTAAAATATGATTTTCTGTCATTTGAAAAATTTATGACTTTTTGAATTAATACAATATTTTAAGACAGGATATGGAGTAAATGAACATGAGAACATAACACACGTCAACTCCAACCCCAATTAATTTTAATGAGCTGTGTGGCCATTTCCCCATAAGCAATAACTCTGGTAATGTAATTCAGTATTCTTGAGGTATTAAACAATGGAGTATTTTGAGAGCAAGTATTTTGATATCTATTACTAGGCCAGTTATAATTTATATGTAAACAAAGGAGTGAAAAACATCAATTTGAATGCTTAATTTCACCAAGTTTTTAAAAAATAAAAAAAAAAGAAGGAAAACAGGGAATGTGTCAAAGAGACAACGACCCAAAAGGGAACCACCATAAGATCTTCAATGAACGGTGAGGAAACCCACACAAGCACATCTGCTTTAAGTTCCAACTTAAAGACATGAGTATACTATTGCATGTGTTTTGTTTCTGTAGTATTGTGTTTCTAAAAGAAATGGTAATTTTAATACTATTTCGTCAGAGCAATCCTGGATGCATTTTGAAAGAAGGATAATGTCAGAAATCCCAATATCTTTAACATCAAGTGTACAAAGATTTAACTTAACAATGACAAACATTTTTGTGACAGTTCAGCTATTATCAATAACATTTGATACGGCTTTTGGTTTTTTTTTACACTTGCTAACCAAGTGACATTTTAAAACATATTCCACTCTACAATTAAGGTATATACCTGGAATCATCATGATTTGTTGATTTATTTTGTTCCAATCTTCAGGACATGATTTAAATTTCCAATCTATTATAAAATTTCCATTATCTGTTACAACTGGACCCTAATAAAACAGAATACATATAGATTTAGAATTATACTGTCATTTTAAAACATTGTATGCTTATAAAACCATTAAAGCTTCAGCAAACCACTTAACACTTGTCAAGGCAAAGACAACCTACAGAGACAATGATCACTGATGCAGGTTTAACAAATCACTTAACACTTGTCAAGACAAAGACACCCTACAGAGACAATGATCACTGATGCAGGTTTAACAAANATAAATTCGACAATTTTTATCCAAATCTCACCAAAAGGGGAGGTGCACATCTTCAATGTGTTCAGAATAACTGTGCAAAGATTCAAAAGCATCAGGTATAAGGTGTCAGAGTTCAGATTACACAAACTCAGTACCGTAATGTTAAAATTTGATGAAAAAATGACTAAGTTCATCAATGGATAAATTCCACATTTTTTTTCCAAATCTCACCAAAAGGAGAGATGCACATCTTCAATGTGTCCAGAACAACTGTGCAAAGTTTCAAAAGTATCGGGTTAAAGGTGTCGGAGTTTCAGATCACACAAACTTGGTACCCCCAAAGCGTGACGGACGGACGGACGGACGGACGGACGGAGTCGAGCGGCTCCTAGACCTGCGGTCACCGTTGGTGACGCAGGTAAAAACCACGGTGTATGTACATAGCACCACGATTCTTGATATCCTCGAGGGATCCAGTCACTATCTAGACCTAGATCATATGAAGAGGTCTGGTTCCTCCTCTTTGACAGCCATGGTAAACTATAACGGTACTTGGACAAGAGCCTAGGGCCCAACAAATTAAAGCTTCTTCAATTGACAAAACGACCGTTTTTGCATGATTATCTGTAATAATGTGTACGCCTCAAACTGTAATGATAGTAATTTGGAGGCTGATCTGGTATCAATCAAAGCTCTGTTCGCCTATAATGAAATGATAGTCATATGTAGGCCCTTCTGGTATAAAATAAAAGTCTATGAGAGTCTACAGAGTCTAACATATTCAGATCTGGAATGAGGGTGCTGTATTATAAACTACGAGTCTTGAGATGTATCGGCCTGTCCTATACTGAAAGTCTTATGGAGGCTTATGGGGGTTATGTATAAAGTTGTGGGCTATTTGCCTTTCCGATCAAGATGCTATTACGGACAATTGTTTTTTAAGTAAACGTAATCCAGCCTCTCCTATTATGATACTAAAACGGAGACTGGAGGTGTATAAATTCAAGGTTTCAATCTTTGATATTGATAGCCCTATAGAGGCTAATGTGGTATAAAGTGGGGTCTATCAGCTACCCTAAAATGCTACTTTTATTGAAGCTGGTCTAGTATAAATAAATTCTAGGTCTGTCAATTGAAAACTAAAACTGTGTGCGTCAATAAGGTAAATGTCTCCTTTTACATATGTATCCCTCACGTATCCCTCCCATAAGCGAGAAATAATATGTTCAAAGGCAGTTAAAATGAGTGATGACTCTATGCTAGATCACACGTCGTTAATCAGGATTCCTGGTCAACTAACTCATGCAGACGACATACAACTTCCGGGGTTCAAAATATGATAGTGTACATCTGCAATAAACTTCTGACAAAATTTGATGAAATTCTTGATATTCCTTCATTGCATTTCAAAAGTTGATTACCTAAATGTAAAGTGAATGGAAAGTCTAGAGAAGTTCGGTTTCCCGCCAAAATTTGAGTCGTTTAAATATCAAAAACGGCCACACTGACCTATCAATATTTTTTGCTTAAAATGATGTATGACCCATATTCTAACAAGTAATAAAGCGCTACGCCGAGCTCAGCATGATACGACCGCAGCATGTCGATCACTCAAATTTCAACAAAAGTAGTTCAAAGTGAATGTGGACACAGTAAAGAGCTTGACACAATAATTAGATGGACACAAAAAGAAGCTTGCTACAGTTATTAGTTGGAAGCAAACAACAGAAAAAATCAACCCTTTTGATCACTTATTGATTAAAAAAAACTGTAAGAGCTATGCAAAATATGTTACTATCAACTAACACTTTACATCCATAGAAATAAAAAATAAAATCCATCGAAATCTGATGAAAAATAAAGATTTGACATATTTAGAAAAATTGCAATTTTGTCCCCTTTGACCCCTTGTAGCTCGGAAACGGTAAGAGCTACGCCAAAACGTTGACATACTTCTGAAAGCTTAGATCAAGGGGAATCCAAAGAAAAAATCCCATTGAAATCCGATGAAAAATAGAAATTCCACATTATCTGCAAATTCGCAATTTTGGCCCCTTCGGCCCCTCATAGCTGGGAAAGGAAACAAGTTAACAAAAATCTAATAGTTGAGTGCCATATTAATTTTTCACAAGGAATCCATTGAAAAAAACTGCATCAAAATCGGACTTAAAATAAAAAAATATTTTTTTTGAGATTAGCCCCTGTTGGGCCCCATTTATCTCGTGAGCGGTACATGCTACGTGAAATCTGTTGGCATACCACAGATTGGAAATTTCCTCAGGAGCACACTGAAACAAACCCCTTCAAAATCCAATAAATAATAAAGATTCTACAGTCAAATATGTGAAAACACCCAATTTAACCCTTTTTTGGCCCCTAATTCTGAAATGGGTGGGGTAAAAACTAAAGGAAAAAAACTTTTCTCAAGAAGGTTCCAAGAAACAACATACTAAGATTTGAAAAAAAAATCCGTCCACTAGAACCAAAGTTATGCTGTCCACAGACACGAAAATACCTAATTTAACCCCTTTTTGGCCCCTTTTTTGCCTCTTTTTCAAAAACGGGTTGGGCAGGGAACGCGAAATTAAAACCCGGGCTTAAGCTTGTGTCAACAAACATCATGCTTAAATTTGGTAACAATCCGTTTACTGGAACCAAAGTTATGCTGTCCACGCCAACGCCGACGCCAGCGCCATACCATAATACGACCGCAAAATTTTTGCGGTCGTATAAAAATGTTAATTTTAAATCCTTGATATAATAAATTTGAGGAGTGACCATCCTTAATTTGTTTTTAAACTGACTCTAAAAAATATTTAGGGACAAACTTAATCTGCAATCATCAGGAAGCGAATTCCATGATCTGACAGTAGACGTAAGGAAGTACTGAGTTGGCATATTGTGACGTCCTAGTATTAGGAACTCGTATCACACTTAGAAATTCGTGTGTTATACGAGTGAATATCTTGTTGACGGGCTGGCAATAGTTCGGTCAAGTAGGTCGGCGTCATATTGTTCACTAACTTATAGAAATAAGTCAGTCGATGAATTTCACGTCTCCCAACCCGTTTCACTATAAAGAGCATTTATAGACGTAAGCCGTGTATTTGAACACTTTCTAGTTTATTTACCAAAAGTGTTGTGGGATTATCCCAAATAACATCCGCATATTCTAATATAGGGCGAACATAAGTAAAATACAGTTGTTCAAGGGTCTTACGATTCAGAATAAATTTTTATTTTCTCAATATACTTAATCGACTGTAAGCTTTAGATACAATCATGTCAATATGCTTATGCCAGTCTCCATCACAAGAGAAGATTAATCCTAAGTGTTTGTGTTCTGTTACATGATTCAAAGGAACATTTTTCATAATCAATGGAGGATGAATTGGCTTGCTTGTTTTTTTTAGATATTATCACAGTTTCCGTTTTGTTTGGGTTAAAAACTCAACTTTGATAATGTTTTGTAAAAATTGGTTCGAGATGAATACGGAAACAGATGAATGGAGATAGACCAGTTTCATTTAATTTCCAAATTTTAGATCTTGTATCGACTTTTTTGATAAAAAAATCTTGCCCATACACAAAGTTTGGTGCAGATATATGAGAACTAAATACCATTAAGCTGTCTGTTAATTTATTTTCTTCATATTGCCATTTCGACAACTAATCACTAATGTTAATTTGGAAGACATGAAACCGATACAACCTAATAATCGATAGCATCCAACTGGAAACCAGAAGTCGGTTAAGGATAAAGTTTTGCACGAAGATGGTACTCTTTATAGTTGTAAAAAATTGATATTGCAAGTTTTCAAATGAACTGAAGTCTTGATTATTGGGTTGATGAATATCATCGGGTACTAACAGTCCACGTGAAGATGAATTGAATTTGTGGTGGCAAATAACTAAGGCAGTGGCTATTCAGCCGGACCCGGTTAAATAGCCCACAGGCTTTTCGACCGGACCTGTCTAATTAGCAATAAATTTACCTGAAGATTAGACAAGCACATTATCTTGATGTATTAATTATTGAACACATTTCATATAAAATGAATTAATGTATATTAGTACCCAGAATGTATAAGGGATAGACAAGGACGTACATGTATATTCTTGGGGACTAAATACCGAAGTAACTGTAAATTTAGTTTCTGCAGATGGTCATTTTTGACAACTCATGTCTCTACAGTGCAGATTAAATCAAAACATTCACAAATCATGACTTGTGCAGTTCTTTTTATGGGTTATTTATCAATGTACAGATTTTTGTGGAAGATATCCGCATATTGCGTTCCTACTATAAGCAAAATCAGTGAAATTCTGTTGAATACTGCTTCTTTCATGACATGGCTGTATTGCAGCAATTTTCCTTTTACTGATTGCAGTTTCAATAGGATTTTTGGTAGCTCTCCAGGTAATTAAATAGGTCTTTCAATAGATGTTTGGCCTTCAAGGTAGAATGGTCACCAAATGCCCATTCTAATGCACTTGTGTTTGTAACGCTAATTTTGATTGGATGGCGTTAGAATTTTGAGGGGGTAAAATCCACGATTTACCGTCGGAACCAATTGCAACGTAATGGCGCAGACGCATACCAAACTTCCTGTGATTTAAAAATCGATTTTTAAATGCTTTTTGCGGATTTGCATTAGAATAGAGATAACCAAACTGTATTTTAAGATCTTCAGGGGTAAATCTAAGATTTTACTGTCGCAAACATCCGTTTTCCGGCTCCGCTAACGCGTCGCCGGAAAACTCGGTTTGCGACAGTAAAATCTACGATTTACCCCCTCAGATCCTAAAATACAGTATGATTATCTCTTAATTCATACATGTAGTTGGGTGTGTGCCAATTTACCTGATGTTGATTTCACACACAGAGAAAAAGTACATTTATTACGTATTGGAACAAACAAAGAGAAGGGATGAACTTTATATAGACTAAATTTAAACAGTAATAGTACAACTCTGTGATTTCTTATCTTATTATATGAAAAAATGCATCTTTATTCTTGATTGGCTATTCAATATCGGCCTAGTTCGATCACCAACCACGGTAACTATGGTCGAACTAAAGCGTGATCGAACTGTCACTGGTTCGACCAGAGTGACGTCTATGGTTCAACCATTTTGAAGCGTGGGTTTCTCTGATTCCAATATGGTGGCACGAGGTTAGTTTGTTTAATTGTCGTTTTTGATAAAAGGGAAGGAAACATTTACAGCGGATTTAAGTATTAGGTATTAGTAGTAGTGCTATCAAGGTGACTTTATACATATTTTGTAGTGACAATAAGCCTTTTGTGTTTTAAACAAGTTAATTTTATACATAACAATCATTGATAAATTCCCGGATAAATTTCTCGTATCATGCAGAGCTTTGTGATTACAAGTGCACGGTCGAGGGCAGTGCCAATCACAATTATATATCGTTAAGGGTTTTAATTTTTAGTTTTCACAACATTTTTTTAAAACAAGGGCTCAATTTTTTTTCTAGTTTCATAACTGAAATTTTCGAGCATTGATTTAAAGTAGCAGCCTCAATAAACACTTGGGGGACAACTGTTCGGATGTGTAGTTTGTAAATATGAATCTGGTGCTCGGATGAAAAACAAACGATGATAATCTTCCTCGTCGTGGTCGAACATTTCCAAAATGCACATTTTGTTTAAAAACGCCACCATATTAACTAATCTACTGGTACTAAAATGGGTTCGATCATTCAGGTGACCAGACATGCGCAATAACACTGACTTAACTAAACTTTGGTTGATGATCGAACTAGGCCATTAAAACAAGTTTGGGTGAACTTGACTTGTTTCCTGTTGAAATTGACACCAGGTAAATTGGCCCATATCCAGGACAAATGCAATGAATGGCTATGTGACCTTTCTATCTTGAGGGTCAAACTTCTATTGAGAAACCTATTGTTACTACCTGGAGAGCTACCAAATTTTCTATTGTGAGTGCATCCAGTAATAGGAAAATTGCCGTAAAGATTTATGTTTGATCATCCAAGGACTTATAATGAGAAGGATACGCAACTCTCTATCAATCTACGTTTGCTGTCTCGAATATTAAGCGGGATACGACACTGTGCAATTACTTCCGAGAATTCACATGACGCGCTAAATTTAATGGCGAAAGATGGATTTGTGATACAGCTTGGAGTTTTTGCAGTCGAATTGTAAGTATGAAAGGCTCTTTAAAAAATAATATAACAATTATTTAGATCCACAATCGTGGCTCATTCCAAAATATCATGAAATTATTAGTTCTATTGTTTGAGAGATCCCTACAAATCGCCGATCAAACTTGCAAGTTTTACAATGCATTGGAACTCACTTAGCGAAAGAACTTTGTTCGAAGTTTGCACTCAAAGGCTTTTGAAATGTTCAACCCATGTTTGTAAAAGTGTTTATTTCGTAGATATATCAAATATACAGCGTTAGAACCTTTGAAATAGCGATTTGGGGTGTAATTTGTGCATATTTTGGAAAAGAATTCATACCCATCCACAGAATCGCTTGCACAATTTTTGTTTCTACCTCCCAACATTTGCAGCTAAAAGATTCAGAGTGGGTTACATTTTGCATAAAGTTTCACTTGAAACACAAAGATATACCACCTGTACATTGCTAGAGCAAAAACCAGAACAATTGCAGTTGAAATGCATGTTTTTGTTAAACTTCATATCTCCACATTGACTGGGCAGAATTTTGTTTTGACCCCTCTGCTTTTGCAGATGAAGGATTTTTATTGGATTACATTTTGCATAAAGCGTCACTTGAAATACAAAGATATACCACTTGTACATTGCTAGAACAAAAACCAGTACATTTGCAGTTGAAATGCATGTTTTTTGTCAGACTTCACATATCCACATTGAGTGGGCAGAATTTTGTTTTTATCCCTCTCTGCTTTTGCATCTAAAGGATTTTTATTATAAGTCCTTGGATCATCCAAGAATAATTACTACGAAGTTGGATTTCAATTCACAATTACCAATCTCCTGATTCATATCAAAACAATGTTGATTCAGAATGACCTATTTTTAAAGGACAAAATAAAATGGTATAGTTGGCCACGATTAAAAGGTAAAAAACACAAAATGTACAAATTAAAAAACACAAAAAAAAAAATGACAAAACTGCTCGACCCTTTGGCATGAATGTAAAGAAGCAGTCTGTTTTATAAAATTATTTATATATTGAAGTTTAATATTTGCATAGTACAGATAACTAATGTTTTATTTCTCGTTTTTGATTAAGTTCAAGATTTGGCACGATTTTTACAGGTAATATCTGTGACACGCCATTAGGTCTGCCTTCTCTCGTCATATCCATCTACTCCGTATTTAGCCCGGTAGTCCCCTAGCCGAAGGCCATACAGGCCGAAACGTTGGGCAGTTTTCCCTTCCTCTCTTTCCATTTTTGTCATTTTTATGTGTTTTTTAATTTGTACATTTTGTGTTTTTTACCTTTTAATCGTGGCCAACTATGCCATTTTATTTTGTTCAATAGTTAACTTGTGGCCATCGCACAACATATTTATATTTTTATATTTTTAAAGGAGCCATCCATTGATCATAGTAATCACGCCTGATTTCAACTTCTCAATGGTTTCAGACTATCGGAGGATCTTGGAAAGTTTTGCAAAAGTTTCAGTTGGCTAAGTGCAAAGTTTAATGACCCTACCATGCATAGTTTTAAAGATATACATCCAAAATGCAGACACTGACGTAGACGCGGATGCCGGGGGGACTTCAATAGTCCCCTCAACTTCGTTGGAATAAAATATTTTTGAAATCGGTGAAATGTTTGTTCTAATAGAAACAAACTCTGAAAATATTACTGCTATGTAGATTTCCAAAATAATAGGTGGTCTTTGAGAATTTCTGGAAATTCATCAAAACTGGAATCAAATTGGTGAAAATGTTTGTCCTAATCGACACAAATTCTTAGGTAGAATTTCAAAAAGTCATTTCCAATAGGGTCCAATGTTAAACTATGTTCCCTGCTGGAGGACACCTTGGATTGGATGAAGACATGCCAAATGCAAATTCGAAAGGGGCCACCAGAGAACTTGTGATCAAATTTATTTCCAATGGGATTAGTGGTTTCAGAGACCTAATTCTTTTAATGACATCCAATATAAACTATCTTAATGCTTGCATCCATATTGGATGAGGTGTGGTCCTCCGGGATACCTTTTTTGGAAGGAACCATCAATGTACCATTGTTTTCTTATTAGACAAGCTGTTTCAGAATGGATCTTTAAATCTATTTGAATGTGTTATCTATTTCAACCCATCACAGATCACCTTTTAAAAAAATTTAGGCAGGGGTTTCCCTTATAATTTAGGTAATAATTCATTATTGCCAAAATCAAAACATCACAAGCCCCTTTCACAAAATATTTGGGCAGGGGTTCTCCTCATTGACTAGTGTTTACATATTTCTGAAAACAAAACATAAAATTTAGCAGAATACTTTTTCTAAAATTTTAGTTTTCTTGTTTGGTTTCCATGGCAACCGAAAGCTCAATCATCCATTACAACCCATAAAAGAACACCATTCAACAAAAAAAAAAAGAAAAAATTGGCAGGGCTTCCCCTTATAATCAAGGTAATACATATTGCTGAAATAAAAACATTCAGTCCCCCTTTTACAAAAAAATTGGGCAGGGGTTCCCTTATAATCTAGTTTATACATAGTGCTGAAATCACAAATAAAATTTCTAGCAGAATTTTTTTTCTTAGATTTCAGTGTTCTGGTATGGTTTCCATGGCAACTCAGAGCTCCATCCATTACAACCCATATCAGACCACAATTCAAATAAAAATTTGGATAGGGGTTCCCATTAAAATTCAAAGGGTCCAATGTTCAAACTATGTTCCCCGCTGGCGGCCATCTTGGATGAGCTACGGACCTGCCGGATACCTCATTTAGAAGGGACCATCTAAGGACCATTATGAATAAGTTTGTTTCTAATTGGACTAGTAGTTTCTAAGAAGATCTTTGAACATCTTTTCCATAGTGACCAATGTTAAAACTATGTTCCTCGCTGGCGGCCATCTTGGATGATCCACGGACCTGCCGGATACCTTTTTTTTTAAATGGGACCATCTAAGGACCATTGTGACCAAGTTTGGTTATAATTGGGCTGGTAGTTTCTGAGATCTTCGAATGTGTTTTCCCATAGGGTCCAATGTTAAAACTATGTTCCTCGCTGGCGGCCATCTTGGATGAGGTACGGACCTGCCGGATACCTTTTTTGGATGGGACCATCTAAGGACCATTGTGACTAAGTAGTTTCTGAGAAGTTCTTTGAATGTGTTATGGAGAAGATGTTCCAAGTTGGAAAACTTGTAACTGATCCATTTGTCTCTTTTTTGACAATAAAATATGTTTACATTGAATGTGTTTTCCCATAGGGTCCAATGTTAAAACTATGTTCTCCGCTGGCGGCCATCTTGGATAAGGTACGGACCTGCCGGATACAACTTTAAAGGGGACCCTAGGACTATTGTGACCAAATTTGGTTCCAATTGGCCCAGTGGTTTGAGAGGAGAAGATCTTTGAATGAAAAGTTTACGACGGACGACGGACGTCAAGTGATGGCAAAAGCTCCACCCTGGCATAGCCATGTGAGCTGAAAATCAAATCATATCCATTTTTTTAAAAGATGGTGCACAACGACAATATGCACTTAACATTCTGTGATAATTTCAGTGAATTTCACCGAGTCAAGGGGGAGTTGTTGCCACAAAGCGTGTACCCCTATGGGAGACGGACGGACGGACAGAATGAAGGACACCATGATCACTTTATACCGCCTGGGGGGGGGGTTATAAAATTAAAAAAAGAAGCTAGAATACCAACAATATCAAGAAGGGTGCCACAAAAAAAATAACTTTTCCATGACATACAGGAAGATGTCCAATTGACCTGAAAATCCTTTACCAGATATAACTCATTGTTGCCAAGCTGACATTCGACTAAATTTCAAAAGATTCACACTGATCTTTCACAAAAACTTGATGTTATGTGATCGGCCACATAATATACCCCTGCTGTGCTGTCAATGTGTCGGACCTAGAAATCAATATTATTGATCTAGAAAGAGGAAGAATGCCCGTAGATGAGTTTCAGACAAATATCAAATATAACAACATACACCAGATATGTCTGTAGATATCTAAAACAGTCGGGTTTTTATCTTGTCAGACAGGTTTTAGTATATCTGGAAAATAAAGTGTGTTACTGTTGGCTGTCATCTTGGATGGGATACAAACACTTATAATACTAGAGGCTCAAAGACTGAGCCTGTATCACTCACCTGACAAAATACTTCTATGCCATGCATGATGTTTTTTACCAATGGGGTCTAATGTTTAGCTATGTTTTGCAAAAGACCTTCTATACATTTAGTAAAATTTGCTTGATTAGTTTCAGAGAAGATGATGAAATAACGTTTTTCTGATACTTTTGTTGTATAGTAATGAATTGAGCAATTTTGTAAAGTACCTTCCGTACATCATTCCTACAAAGTTTGGTTTAATTTGCTTCAGTGGTTTCAGAAGAATGAGAATTCTGTCAGAATCATGATTAAGTGTTAAACTATGTTCTGTGCTGGTGGTCATGATTTTAATTTGTTCATAGCAAAATGAGCAATCTTTGTAAAGGACCTTTAATACATTATTCCGGTAAAATTTGGTTGAATTTGCTTCAGTGGTTTCAGAGGAGAAGATGAAAATGTAATTTTTTCCATAGTGTCCAATGTTAAATCTAAGTTCCGTGCTGGGAGCAATGCTTTTTATCGGATCGGGACAAAATGATTGATTGATTAGTTAGAGTTTAACGTCCAATGAGCAATATTTCAGCTATATCAGGACGAGAACAAGTTAATCAATTCAAACAAAAAGGGCTACGCCGAGCGCAGCATGATACGACCGCAGCATGTCGTCCACTGAAATTTGAATAAGTGTAATTTAAAGTGAGTATGGACATAGGAAAGAGCTTGACACAATAATTAGATGGACGCAATAAGGAGATTGACCAAGTAATTAGCTGGACACAAACTAGGGAAAATAAAAATTAGCCCTTATGACTCCTTATGATTCCTCTTTGACCCTCTATAGCTCAGAAACAGTAAGAGCTACGCCCAATCCATTGTCATGATGCTGAAAGCTTATATCAAGAGAAATCAAAAGAAAAAAATCCCATCGAAATGCGATGAAAAATAAAAATTTAAGGTAAACTGTAAATTTACGATTTTGGCCCCCTTCGGCCCCTCATAGCT
>MJUU01025949.1:63695-84101 GCA_002080025.1 Modiolus philippinarum | reverse complement strand
GGCTAAAGCATGTGCCAAAAAACATCATACTAAAATTTGAAAATGATCTGTTCACTGGAACCAAAGTTATGCTGTCCACAGACACAAAAATACCCAATTTTACCCCTTTTTGGCCCCTTTTTCTGAAACGGGTGGGGCCATAAACCCGACATTAAAACCCGAGATAGCCATTATGCCAAGACACCACATACTGAAATTTGAAGATGATCCGTCCACTAGAAACAAAGTTATGCTGGCCACAGACGCCGACGCCGACGGCTGCGCCATAACATAATACGACCGCAAAATTTTTGCGGTCGTATAAAAATTGAAAGTATCAGAAGAAAGAAATAAAGGTGGAAGGGACAACCTGGGCAACGACTTTTGACTGCCACTGGAAAATTGGAAAATGGGCAGGGGCAGGAAATTTAGCCTTCCATACGACACCCAGTGCGTCTGCTCTCTTTAGAGAAATATAGAAGGGGTCTTTATACTGCATGGAGCGTGGCGTTTCTCGACACAGTTTGGCTACAATGGTTCGCGGTCAGGCTTTCCCTATTATGACCTGACTACCCCGCATAGACAGGGCATTCCCCTATCCACCACCTGGGGACGCGCCCGGCAGCTCTGTAGCCGAAGCCCCTGAAAACCGATTCAGGTGCCGGGCGGGACAAAATGAACAATCTTTGTTAAGGACCTTCCATACATCATTCCTGTAAAGTTTGGTTGACTTTGCTTCAGTGGTTTCAGAGGAGAAGATGAAAATGTGAAAAGTTAACAGATGACGGAAGGACCATGGACGCCTATGATGACCCTTTTATTTTGGTCAGGAGCTAACTAGTTTCAAGGTAACCAACCAAGAACTATTGAAACTAATTTTGGTTCACTTCATAGGGTGTGTTTTAGAGATCTGAATGATAGTTTACTGAGAGGACAGATGCCAAATTGCAGCCTGGCTATTGCTAGGCGAATTAAACTAGAGGCTCAGAGACTGAGCCTGTATCGCTCACCTGACAAAATGCTTCTATACCATGCATGACCAAAAATGAATTTTTTTATAATTACCAATGGAGTCTAATGTTAAGCTATGTTCTCCATTAGCACCCATGTTTTTTGTCTGATCCTATTGAAATGAGTAATTTTTGAAGAGGACTTTCTATGCATTTAGTTAAATTTGCTTAAATAGTTTCAGAGAAGATGGTGAAAACAATGGTTTTCACATACACAGCTCCAATGTTAAACTATGTTCTGTACTTGAGGCCATGTTTTTTGTCAGATCTAAATCAAATGAGCAATTTTTGTAAAGTACCTTCCATTCATTATTCCTGTAAAGTTTGGTTGAATTTGCTTCCGTGGTTTCAGAGGAGAAGATGAAAATGTTATTTTCCCTTTGGGTTCAATGTTAAACCTAAGTTCTGCGCTGGCAGCCATGTTTTTTATTGGATCAGAGCGAAATGAGAAATCTTTGTTAAGGACCTTTAGTATCACTCCTGTAAAAGATGGTTGAATTTGCTTCAGTGGTTTCAGAGGAGAAGATGAAAAAGTGATTTTTCTCAAAGAGTCCAATGTTAAACCTAAGTTTTGCGCTGGCAGCCATTTTTTTATCGGATTGGAACGAAATGAGCAATCTTTGTAAAGGACCTTCCATACATCATTCCTGCAAAGTTTGGTTTAATTTGCTTCAGTGGTTTCAGAGGAGAAGATGAAAATATGATTTTTCCCATAGGGTCCAATGTTGAACTATGTTCTGCGCTGGTGGCCATGTTTTTTATTGGATCAGAGCGAATGAGCAATCTTTATTAAGGATCTTTAGTACATCATTCCTGTAAAGTTTGGTTGAATTTGCTTCAGTGGTTTCAGAGGAGAAGATGAAAATGTGATTTTTCCCATAGGGTTCAATGTTAATCTATGTTCTGTGCTGGCAGCCAAGTTTTTTATCGGTTAGGAACGAAATGAACAGTCTTCATGAAGGACCTTTAGAACATCATTCCTGTAAAGTTTGGTTGAATTTGCTTCCGTGGTTTGAGAGGAAAAGATAAAAGTGTGATTTTTACATAGCATCCATTGTTAAACCTAAGTTCCGTGCTGGCGGCCATGTTTTTTATAGGATTGAAATGAAATGAGCAATCTTTGTAAAGGACCTTCCATACATCTTTCCTGTAAAGTTTGGTTGAATTTGCTTCAGTGGTTTCAGAGGAGAAGATGAAAATGTGAAAAGTTAACAGATGATGGACGGACGAAGGACGACGGATGCCAAGTGAAGGCAATAGCTCACACTGACCATTCAGGTCAGGTGAGCTAATAAGAGAAGGGTATAATCAATGGCATATATTTAACCCTGTCCAAAACCTGTAATGAGAACACTCCTGAAATAACAGATATGAAATCAAAGGAATGTTGGCTTATTTTTTTACAAATTACAAGCAAAACAATAATCTATATTTAAAATGTATATTTATAAAATACACATCAACACTTAAACATTACAAATGTTCAAATAAAATATCCTGATTTGTATAAACTTTAGTACAATATGTAATACTGAATAAAGTAATTACCTTTGTGTATACATAATTATAAATTTATAACCAACAAATATACCTAATAAAAGTCTATTAACAAATATGGGATCATGATTTAATCTACAGAATATAAATTTTGCCTCTTCCTTTAAGCATACATCCAAGAAGGCTAATAAGAAATAAATTATATTTTTGAAAAATATTTGTGACAGTAATTTCCTTCATACTTTACAGATGATTATACCCCCCGCTTAAGCGGGCAGTATATATTGATCATGGATGTCTGTATGTCCGTCAATCAACCATAAGGGTACACACTTTATGGCAACAACTCCTCCTAGACCACTTGGAGAATTCACTGAAATTTTCACAGATTATTCAGTGCATATTGCCATTGTGCTTCATCTATTTAAATACTTGAATAGATTTGATTTTTTTTTCTGGATCATTTATTCCTGCAATCAAATGGGAGAGCCGGAGGGTGTGTGTATATTTAAGTGAGCTTGGTTCAGTTTTTCTAGTTGAAATTGATTTATAGAAAATATGTCCCCTGATTCTTATCAATAATCAGAATATCACTCATATCATAATTATTGCAATAAAATGATTGATTGACATTACATTGATATTTCATCATATCTTAAAAGAGGCGTCAAGCCATACCGGGTACTTTCCCTGTCTACTTTTAATGCTACATATATGCATGTAGAGTTTTGGGCATAAGACTTGGTACATAAATATGTTTCTATTATGAAGATTGAGTTATAAAACTTTCTTTCAACAAGGATACAGGCCCGTGAATGTGGACACAGTAATTTGCTGGACACAAAAAGGGCATTGACACATTAATTAACTGGACACAAACTAGTGAAAATAAAAATTAGCCCTTTTAATCCCTTATCAATAGGATATCCTTTAAGAGCTAAACAAAATCTGTTGACTACCAATTAAAAGCTTACATCAAGAGAAATCCAAAGAAAAATCCAATGAAAAATGAAGATTTCACATATTTTGAAATTTTGCAATTTGACCCCTTTGACCTCTTATAGCTTGGAAACTGTAAGAGCAACGCAAAATCTATTGCCATAATACTGAAAACTTACAATGAGAATAATCCAAAGAAAAAAATCCCATCAAAATCTGATAAAAAATGAAGATTTTACATATTTCTAATAATTACAATTTTGGCCCCTTTGTACCCTTATAGCTAGGAAATGATAAGAGCTACGCCAAATCCGTTGCCATATTGCTGAAAGCTTACAATGAGAGGAATCCAAAGAAAACTAGAGAATGTGTCTATAAGACACAGATGCCCAGCAATAGGCATAATTAGTAGATAAATGAACTTCAGACCTATTTAACCCAAGTCCCTCATGGAACCTTATAAATGGGGAACTGTAAAGTGCTTATAAAGGGGATTATAATAATGAAACACTATAAGGATATTATGCATAGTTGGTAAAACAGGATAAATGATAATCACTGAAGCATGCAATGTAGGTCATAGAATGAAATGTACAATGGCACCTAAGGCCTAAAAAAAATACCTGTGTTTCCATTAACATACTCTTCAAAATTAGGGTCGGTAGGTAGGCATTTTTTTTTTATTTTTCCAAAACTTTTTACATAGACATATAGAGAGTAACTTCTGGACTTTAACAGTGCTTCTTTAAAAATTGCCAAAAATACTTTAGGGTAGGCATTTTTAGCCCCCAAAATCTAAGGTCGGTCAGGTTACCGGAAACACAGATTTTTTTTATTCTGCCTAATTGTTGGGTCTTAGGGGAATACTCATAAGGGTGAACGTGAATGGCAAGTGGCAAATTATTAAGAAGATATCATGTATAATTGCTGAGCAATGGACCTAAACACAAAACTTAACCGAAGTCACTCAAGAGTGAAATGTAGGTGACGGACACCTAATTGTTGGTGCTTTATGTAGTACTCGTTAAGATGAATACTATAATGCCATATCATGAAGATATCAAGTATAGTTGATGAAAAATGGATTTAACCAAAGTCACTCAACAATGAAATGTAGGTCATGGACACATAATTGTTGATGCTTTGGGTAGTACTCATAAAGGTGAATGCTATGATGAAATATCATACAGATATCATGTATAGTTGTTGAGAAATGGACCTAAATGCAAAATTTAACAAAAGTCACTCAACCATGAAATGTAGGTCATGAACACTTAATTGTTGATGCTTTGGGTAGTTCTCATACAGGTGAATATTAGTAGGCAATATCATAAAGTTAATTTGTATATAGTTGATGAGAAATGTACCTAAATGCAAAATTTAACCAAAGTCACTCAAGTGTGAAATGTAGGTCATGGACACCTTATTGTTAGTGCTTTGACTTGGATACTTTCCAAAACACGAAAGTTCTCTTTGTTTTTCATTATTTTTTTGTTGAATGCTAATCTTATTTATACTTTTTTTTCTCTCTGGAAATCCAGTAGGGTAAAAAATCCTGTGAAAATACAAAAGATTTCCGTGCTCCAGTTGGGAGATCACATGTATTTTTTTAAAAGTGTTTTAACCTTAATAAGAGAAACTTCATAATTAACTACAGTGCACCCTTGTTATATCGCCACCATCGAGACCAGAAAAAAATTTTGGCAATAAGTGATGGCGCCAATATATATCGAGGGAATAAATCACATAGAAATATGTAACTTTTTGAACTAGAGGCTCCCAGGAGCCTGTATCGCTCACCTGGCTTTCAGTTGCCAAAATCTTGGTAACATTGTAAGTTATACAGTTTATCATCAGTCTCTCAAACTTTAGTACCTTGAACACCACCAATATCTTGTACAATATTTAAACATGTTAAAGTCTGATCATGTTTTACTATATTACTTTGTTGGGCTTTTTTTTGACAAAAAAAACGTTCTTGCTGAAGATCACTTTCAACACCAGTTTTGAAATACGAGCAATTTTCAACATCAGTTTTGAAGTCGCAACATCAATATCTAATTCGAAACCAAATTTCATTGAAATTGGACAATGTTTAAATTTCCTGCCTTTTTGGCAACCATTTTGAAAATGGCCGTTAGCAAACAATTTTCAACATTAAGTTTTGAAGTTGTTACATCAATACCTATTTGGAAACCAAATTTCATTAAAATCGGACAATGTTGAATTATCCCGCCTTTTCTAGCGGCCATTTTGAAAATGGCAGTCAACGAACAATATTAAACATCAATATTCAAGTTGCAACATCAATACCTATTTGGAAACCAAATTTCATTGAAATCGGACAATGTTGAATTTTCCTGCTTTTGTGGCAGCCATTTTAAAAATGGCAGTCAACGAACAATTTTCAACACAGGTTTTGAAGTCGCAACATCAATATCTATTTGGAAACCAAATTTCATTGAAATCAAACAATGTTGAATTTTCCCGCCTTTTCTGGCTGCCATTTTGAAAATGGCAGTCAACGAACAATTTTAAACATCAGTATTAAAGTTGCAACATCAATACCTATTTGGAAACCAAATTTCATTGAAATCGGACAATGTTGAATTTTCCCGCCTTTTTTGGCAGCCATTTTGAAAATGGCGGTCAACAAACTATTTTCAACACCAGTTTTGAAGTCACCACAGCATGGCAAACATTTCATCATGTTACACTTAATCTTCATCTTCTATAGTTTTGGAAATAAAAGACAAAAAAATACAAAATTTTAAAAATTTGGTGAAAAAAGGGCAATAACTCCTACAAGGGTTTATTGATTTTCTTCAAAATTTCAGGGTGGGTAGATCTTGATATGCTGAACATTTTTGCAATTACACTTGACCTCTATCTGTTACACTTTTTGAAATAAAAAATAAAAAATGCAAAAATTTTGAAAATTTTACGGAAAAAAGGCTATTACTCCAAGACGGGTTTTCAGATTTTCTTCAAAATTGCACAGTGGGTAGATCTCATCATGCTGATCATTTTTACCTCGTCAGATTTTTGATATCTGTAACGGTTTTCGAGTAATTTGCAAAAAACAGCAATTTACCCCTATGTTCTATTTTTAGTAACAGTGGCCATGTTGTTTGGTCTATGAACACTAGAGGCTCAGACACTGAACCTGTATCGCTCACCTGACCAAATGCTGAAGCAGGGTTTTCGATGTTCTGCATGGTGGCCATGTTTTTTATGTGAATTTCCCATAGGGCCAAAATAAACTATGTTCTGTGCTGGCGTCCATGTTTTTTTTTTTTGATCCGAACAAAATGACCAATCTTTGTTACGGACCTTCAGTTCATCATGCCTGTAAAGCTTGGTTGAATTTGCTTCAGCAGTTTCAGAGCAAAAAGAGCAAAAAAGAAAATGTGAATTTTCCCATAGGGTCCAATGTTAAACCTTAGTTCTGCGGTGGCGGCCATGTTTTTTTATCAGATCGGAACAAAATGAGCAATCTTTGTAAAGGACGTTCCATACATCATTCCTGTAAAGTTTGGTTGAATTTGCTTCAGTGGTTTCAGAGGAGAAGATGAAAATGTGAATTTCCCATAGGGCCAATGTTAAACTATCTTCCGTGCTGGCGGCCATTTTTGTTATCGGATCAGAACAAAATGAGCACTCTTTGTTAAGGACCTTTAGTACATCATTCCTGTAAAGTTTGGTTGAATTTGCTTCAGCGGTTTCAGAGGAGAAGAAGAAAATGTGAATTTTTTCCCATAGGGTCCAATGTTAAACCTATGTTCCGTGCTGGCGGCCATGTTTTTTATTGGATTGGAACAAAATGAGCAATCTTTGTAAAGGACCTTCCATACATCATTCCTGTAAAGTTTGGTTGAATTTGCTTCAGTGGTTTCAGAGGAGAAGATGAAAATGTGAATTTCCCAAAGGGCCAATGTTAAAATATGTTCCGTGCTGGCAGCCATGTTTTTTATCGGATCGGAACGAAATGGGCAATCTTTGTTTAGGACCTTTAGTACATCATTCCTGTAAAGTTTGGTTGCATTTGCTTCAGTGGTTTCAGAGCAGAAGAAGAAAATGTGAATTTTCCCATAGGGTCCAATGTTAAACCTAAGTTCCGCGCTGGCGGCCATGTTTTTTATCGGATCGGAACGAAATGAGCAATCTTTGTAAAGGACCTTTAGTACATCATTCCTGTACAGTTTGGTTGAATTTGCTTCAGTGGTTTCAGAGGAGAAGATAATTATGTGAAAAGTTAAAAGACGATGGACGGATGACGGACAACAGACGCCAAGTGATGGCAATAGCTCACACTGACCCCTTGGGTCAGGTGAGCTAATAAAAATCACAACCTTGAAAGTGCATACCCTGGTGATGATTCAGGCCAAGTTTGGTTAGTATTGGCCCAGTAGTTTCAGAGAAGAAGATCTTTGAATAAAAGTTAACGGACGGACAGACTGACGGACGACGGACGCCGAGTGATGGCAAAAGCTAACATGGCCTTTGGCCAGGTGAGCTAAAAATGGACATTGAAAATGGTTGGCGATAAGTGAGGGACCACCATTAAAGAGGGGGGTATAAGGAGGGAACACAGTCGTTCTCATGATAGAATCTATTTACTATACATAATAACTAAATTAGTACAAAGCTTCATACAATGTAGCTGAGATCAATCATACCCCTTTTATTATAAACCTATAACATCACTGACCAATGGCACTGATAAATACATAACATCAGTGTTTGTATATTAGTCATTTTGTCTGTTCTTTTAAACTTCCGTCTTCCATACCAAAGTAAGCCTTCTGTGCCATGTTGATAAATAGTCCTGTATCTAGTACACCTATAAATAATCAATGGCACATTTAAAACCCCCTGTTCCTAAAACTAATTGCATATAACAAATTTTATATATTTCCTTGTCTATTTTAATTTCGATGCTTCTGCCTGTCTTAACAGAAGAGTTTCTCAAATATAGAATATGACTCCCCCTCATCAACCCCTTTTAAGCCAAACAGCTGGCATACCTATGACAAACTAAAAGAATTCCATTGTATCAGATTAAAATATTTATTGTCAACCCATTGAAGGAATCATCCCTTTTGTGTTCCACACAACATCCACATAACATCCTCTTTCTAAAGAACTTTACCTTGTAATGCATGTACAATGTATATGTAGTTTCCTTAAAAAAGTTCTGATAGTGTACTGATGATTTAAAGTTAAAAGATAGCAGTTGACAACTGCCTCTAGTGTATGTATACAAATGTGAAATCTTTTTCCTGCCATTTTTGTAATCATCAGTGATTGAATCCGAAAATAAAACCAATATTCTATCATGAGCATTTATAAGTCGTAGATATATGGCAGATAACACATGATAAATGACATACATGTATCAATACACTACTCTTAACATGATGATTACTGCGTCATTTGCTCTTTCTATTTATGTTTACTTTATTTTCCTGGTTGCAGCACGGAAGTTCATTGCATGCTTGAAGGGGTGAATATTGTTCACCTCTGGTTGAAGACCTTTGGGCAACATCAAGATGTAGACAGGAATAAAAGCCCTGTCCTGGATAAACTGGAGTTTTCTATGTATCGTGTGCGTTTTTGTCACATGTACATTCACTCCATAGCCTTCCATATTTTTCTACTAAGATTTTTATGTTATCTTCACATTAAAGTTTAGAACCGTTAGGTAATCACTTGAACAAGGTTTCTCCTTGTGTAAAAACATATAAGGTCTGCTCCACAGAGTAAATTGAAATCTTAATGGTCCATTGAAAACAACAAGATCTCAAAGCATTTTAAATGACAAAGTGTTTCAATTTGCTAAGTAATTATAGGTTCCATAGAATAAAGCAGACGTGAGAAATGCAATGTTTGAATTGAGATTTTTTGCAGTAAGCAACAAATAAAATGAACATCAATGTTGAAAACAAATCCAGAATTTGTTTTAGTTTAGGAGTGAATTTCTTTTGTACAAATTGAATGCAAATGCTCTTTTCTCTCTCCTTGGAATAATGGCAGAGTTATGACATGCTTTCTTACACATCCTAATATGGAATATTTGTGCTAAGGAGACAACACTCTCCAACTATAACAGCTTAGCATTTACAGGATCCATTGATAAAAGAAGAAGACACAGAATTGACATAGGTATCTATGAATTATGTAGTATTCACCATAATGATTTATGTTATTTAACATCATTGTAATATAATGTGTAGCTGTTAAAAATGGACTTTAAATGCAAATATTTAACAAATTCACTCAAGCATTAAATGTAGGTCAAAGTCAACAAATTGTCCAAGAATTAGTTAGTTCTCCTCAGTGTTTGGAATCAGATAACAAATCATAATGGATTAATGGGAATAATAGGATGTATCCTTTCTATTCAATTATGGAGTAAAATCAGATATCTTTATTAAGCTTATATTGACATTATGGTTTTAACCATGTTTGCTGTGCTTGTATTACTTTATAAATGTACTGCAAGCATTTAAAATATGATTTTCTGTCATTTGAAAAATTTATGACTTGTTGAATTAATACAATATTTTAAGACAGGATATGGAGTAAATGGACATGAGACCATAACACATGTCAACTCCAAACCCAATTAATTTTAATGAGTTGTGCGGCCATTTC
The DNA here is from genome assembly GCA_002080025.1 of Modiolus philippinarum. Classification (NCBI taxonomy): domain Eukaryota; kingdom Metazoa; phylum Mollusca; class Bivalvia; order Mytilida; family Modiolidae; genus Modiolus; species Modiolus philippinarum. The sequence continues at coordinate 74,019 of MJUU01025949.1, read as the reverse complement.
ACCATAAGCAATAACCCTGGTAATGTAATTCAGTATTCATAAGGCATTAAACAATGGAGTATTTTGAGAACAAGTATTTTGATATCTATTACTGGGCCAATGCCACTGCTGGTGGACTATTAGTCCCTAAGGGTATACACCAGCCAAGTAGCATGTACTTTGATGCTGAACGGAAAGCTAATTTTATTTGGAAACTTGCAATATCTAAATTTTTGTAAATTTTGTTGAAAACTAAGGAGTATCTCCCTCGTGCAAAGCTCTGTCCTTAGCTGATTTTGGCTTTACATTTAGATCATATTGATTATTTGTTCTCTATCAGTTCTTAAACATCTTTGAGTTTATGGTTTTCCAAATGTTTATATTTTATCTGACTGAAGAGACTTAAGTTGTCGAAATGGCCATATGCAGAAACTAAATTTACAGAAAGTTATTCTTTACAATATGCTTTAAGAAAACTCCACTTCTGAAGATTTTATTACTATTCTTCACCACTTCTAGTATTATCAGACAAAAAAATACTTTTTCTTTGAAAATGTTTGAAATCTTATGCAAAATTTAACTGACATTTGATTTTAAATTATTGAAAATTATAATCAATCAATAGATTTCATGTTGACACATCATAGTGATATGTTGTGTAGTTGTTGAGAAATGGACTTAAAACAAAAAATTAACTTAAGTCACTCAAGAAAAAAATTTACGATAAATACATTTAGTTATCCCTGATTTGAAAAGCACTCATCTAGGTGATGACTTTGATGTTTGCAAACATCATTATGATATCATATTTGGTTGTAGAGGAATTGACCTAAATGAAAAATCTAACAAAATCACTCAAGCGTTAAATAAAGATCATATCTTCTTAATTGTCAATGATTTGTTTAGCACACATCAAGACAATTAACTTGATGAAACATGATGGCATAGTGCGTAGACTTTAGCATAAAATTTAACATGTAGGTCATGGCTCCCTAACTATTGGTTAATCTGGTACTACTAATCAATGTGCATCTACTTATATAATAACATTAACATATTACAAGAGTTTACCATATACATTCCACTGGGCAGGGCATGAAAAATGGCAAGACTAACGTGATTCAATTTTGAGTTATATTGTCTTGATATAGCTGAAATATTGCTCAGTAGACATTAAACAATATTCAATCAATCAATTTTGAGATATAATTTATATATAAACAAAGGAGTGAAAAACATCAATTTGAATGCTTAATTTCACCAAGTTTTTTAAAAATAGAAAAAAAGAAGGGAAACGGGGAATGTGTCAAAGAGACAACAACCCAAAAAGGAGCCACCATAAGATCTTCAATGAACGGTGAGGAAACCCACACAAGCATATCTGGTTTAAGTTCCAACTAAAAGACATGAGTTGATGCAAAATTGAGTATACTATTGCATGTGTTTTGTTTCTGTAGCATTGTGTTTCTATAAGAAATGGTAACTTTAATAATATTTCGTCAGAGCAGTCCTGGATGCATTTTGAAAGAAGGATAATGTCAGCAATCACAATCTTTAACATTAAAGGTACTAAGATTAAACTTAAAGACAAACATTTTTGTGACAGTTCAGCTGTTATCAATAACATTTGATACAGCTTTTAGGTTTTTTTTACACTTGCTAACAAAGTGACATTTTAAAACATATTCCACTCTACAATTAAGGTATATACCTGGAATCATCATGATTTGTTGATTTATTTTGTTCCAATCTTCAGGACATGATTTAAATTTCCAATCTATTATAAAATTTCCATTATCTGTTACAACTGGACCCTAATAAAACAGAATACATATAGATTTAGAATTATACTGTCATTTTAAAACATTGTATGCTTATAAAACCATTAAAGCTTCAGCAAACCACTTAACACTTGTCAAGGCAAAGGGAACCTACAGAGACAATGATCACTGATGCAGGTTTAACAAATCACTTAACACTTGTCAAGACAAAGACACCCTACAGAGACAATGATCACTGATGCAGGTTTAACAAATCACTTAACACTTGTCAAGGCAAAGACAACCTACAGAGACAATGATCACTGATGCAGGTTTAAACATGAGGCTCGAAAGTGCATGTATTGCTAACATGTATCATAGATGATAAAAATATCCCAATAAATCTTTCTGTTTTAGGGTCTCAATTCCAATATTTCATATACCTCCATATTATCGTACAACATATTATGTTCAACGTGCAGCCAGCCTGATAGGGTGAAGCCAGGATTGCAAGATAATTTTTCTGAAGGGTGCATTCAAAGAACCATTATGACAAAGCATGGTTCGAAAAGGACTAGTAGTTTCGGAGATTTTTAATGAATTTTCATAGGGTCCAATGTTTAATAAGGACAAAATTCTGAAAAAAAGACCACCAAAATTCTTGTGAACAAATTTGGAACCAATAAGTATTGTGGTTTTAGAGAAGATCTTGGAATGACTTCTAAAAGATCCAATGTTACACAATGTTAGCAAACATCTTGAATGAGGAGCAATAATACCATACACCATTTTTGAATAGGACCATCTAAGAATCATCAAGCCTAAGTGACGAAGTATTTCATTAGAGATGTTTGAATGGTTTCTGACTAGTGGCCAATGTTAAACTATGTTCCTGATGGCAGCCATTTTGGATGGTGTGCATATGTACCATTAAATAGCGTCCACTGTCCAGGTTTACAATTGTAACCTGTAATAAGTCCGAGGACGGTATAAAACACTGGAGTGATGTCATTCCGTCTCTCTAGGAGAATTTAATGCCAATATCAGACAATCTGACACAATTTCACAGGACACTATTTTGGCTTACACATACATACAAGACACTATCCATTTGATATTTTGGAAATAAATAAGTTTCCAAAGAATTCAATGTTAAACTATATTCTTCCCATTAGTAGCTATCTTCGATGATGCGAAGCTTTCCGACATTTCTTCCAAAATTGTTTGATTTTATTATGCAGGCTTTAATATTTGTAATTCCTTATCAGTTATTATATAAAGTGTCGTTGAATTATACTTCATACTAGGTAATTTTCATGACATCAGCATATCTGGGAATAAAGCAAAAATTAAATACCCACGAAAATAACAATTTCTAATATGGTAGAGGTGAATCTTTGAATGGTTTTACCATAGGATCAATGTTAATCTAAGATCCCACTGGAGGCCAACCTGGAAGTCCTGTATGGTCATCAGATTTTCTTCAAAAATTGCAGGGGAGGTAGATCATACATCAAACATTTTTGCAACCATCTCTTATCATTTATTATATATAAGACAAAAAAATAGAAAATTTTACAGAAAAAGACAAATAATCAGTTTTCTTCACACTGCAGTTATGCATATCATTTTGACATAATGACAGATTTTAAGGATTGTTTCATTTTCAAAATCACAGAAATTTATCCTTATGTTCAAGCAACATTGGCCATGTTGTTTGGTCATGCAGTTTTGAAAGTGGATACCCTTGAGATGATTTAGGCCATGTTTGGTTGAAATTCACCCACTAGATACTGAGATTTTTCTTTAAACAACCTAACATACATCATTCCTATAAAGTTTGTTTTAACCTGCTTTAGCAGTTTGAATATTAAAAAAGTTTAAAGATGGGTGTATACTAAACTAGAGACTCGGAGACTGAACCTGTATTGCTCACCTGCTTCTATGCTATGCATGACAAAAAATGAAGTTTTTTCCAATGGGATCTAATGTTTAGCTATGTTCTCCATTTACACCCATGTTTTTTGTCTGATCCTATTGAAATGAGTAATTTTTGAAGATTACTTTCTATGCATTTAGTTAAATTTGCTTAAATAAGTTTCAGAGAAGATGATGAAAAGGATGGTTTTCTCATACCAGCTCCAATGTCATGAATGTTAAACTATGTTCTGTATTGGAGGCCATGTTTTTTGTCACATCTAAATGAAATGAAAAATTTTGTAAAGTCTTCCAAAATTTTGCATACATCATTCTTGTAAAGTTTGGTTGAATTTGCTTAAGTGGTTTCAGAGGAAAAGATGAAATTGTGATTTTTCCCATAGGGTCCAATGTTAAACCTAAGTTCCACGCTGGCGGCCATGTTTTTATCTGATCGGAACGAAATGAGCAATCTTTGTAAAGGACCTTCCATACATCATTCCTGTAAAGTTTGGTTGAATTTGCTTCAGTGGTTTCAGAGAAGAACTTAGATGAAAATGTGATTTTCCAATAGGGTACAATGTTAAACTAAGTTCCGTGCTGGAGGCCAAGTTTTTTATTGGATCCATATGAAATGAGCAATCTTTGTTAAGGACTTTTAGTACATCTTTCCTGTAAAGTTTGGTTGAATTTGCTTCAGAAGTGTCAGAGAAAAAGATGAAATGTGATTTTTCCCTTAGGGTCCAATGTTAAACCTAAGTTCCGCGCTGGAGGCCATGTTTTTTATCAGATCCAAAAGAAATGAGCAATATTGTTAAGGACCTTTGTACATATTTCTGTAAAGTTTGGTTGAATTTGCTTCAGCAGTTTGAGTGGAAAAGATGAAAATGTGATTTTTCCCATAGGGTCCAATGTTAAACCTAAGTGCTGGCGGCCATGTTTTTTAACGGATCGAAACGAAATGAGCAATCTTTGTAAAGGACCTTCCATTACATCATTCCTGTAAAGTTTGGTTGAATTTGCTTAATTGGTTTCAGAGGAGAAAATGAAAATGTGAAAAGCTAACGGACAGACGACCGAAGCCAAGTGATGGCAATAGCTCACACTGACCCTTTGGGTCAGGTGAGCAAAAACAAGATTGCTACGCGTAGCTATGTCCACCGCTGCTGCAGTAAAGTCGATAAAGTCCAATTTCTCATGTAAAATTTTGCGAATCAAAATGACAGCAGGATATGATCAACTGCATTAGGGGGCAAATAGCCAAGCAAAATTTCAGCAAAATCCCTTAATTGGATTATGACGAGATGTGTCCACAAAGTCTTCCTATGTTGTAGTATGCATTAAGTCGATAAAGTCCCATGACTTCCGTAAAATTTGTCAAATCAAAATGGCAATGTGATATGATCTAGTGCATATGGCGACTAACAATCCTGTAAAATTAGAATGAATTCGGACCAGCAGTTTCTGAGGAGTTGCGTCCACAAGATTTGCCATTGTATAACAATGTGAAAATAATCGAAGTCCCATAACTCCCACAAAATTGAACGAATCAAAATGGTGATGCAATATGATCTAGTACTAATGGTGACTAACAATCCTGTAAATTATGAATGAATTCTGACTAGCAGTTTCTGAGGTGTTGCGTCCACAAGATTTGCCATTTTATAACAATGTGGAAATAATCAAAGTCCAATAACTCCCACAAAATTTGACGAATCAAAATGGCGATGCAATATGATCTAGTACTAATGGTGCTAACAATCCTGTAAAATTAAAATGAATTCTGACCAGTGGTTTCTGAGGAGTTGCGTCCACAAGATTTGCCATTGTATAACAATGTTGAAATAATCAAAGTCCCATAACTCCCACAAAATTTGACGAATCAAAATGGCGATAAAATATGATCTAGTACTAATGGTGACTAACAATCCTGTAAAATGTGAATGAATTCTGACCAGCGGTTTCTGAGGAGTTGCGCCCACAAAAAACGTGACACACAGACAGACGGACGCACAGACGCAGACCATTACCATGTCCCTCCGTCGTGATGCGACGGGGGACAAAAAAAAAAAAACAGAATACTTAAAGTGATTAGAGCTCATACTGACTTTACCCTTGGGTCCAAGGGAACAACTGACATTTAGGATCTGCATTGACTACTGAACACTGCTCATAGACTCACAAATGTAGTTTTACAATGTGTTGATTATTATGACATTAGAATATCTCCTTTTATTTCACAGATGGAAAATATTCCATAACACTTACACATTTTTTGACCGCCATTCTAAGATCAGCTTGGCCACCAAACATGGACTCTAACTTTTTCTGTACAGGTTTATATGCTAAAGGTATTACTTCTATAGGAACTCCTTGTTTCCAAGTAGTACCTAGTTCTTTTGATTGTTTGCTGAAATGTAAATTTTACAATTTAACAGTCTGTGCTAAAATCTTTTTTCATTACTAGTCCTTAGGGCTAGTTGATATGACAGATTTCCTATTCCAAATCCAACTAGAAGTGCGTTTTTGATACCAAAACAAATGTCTCCCCTCCTTGTATGTAATGTTCTTTGAGTGATAAAACACAAGTAAGTTTTATGTTGCCACTGGTTGGCTGATCATTCCAGATAGACAATATGCACAACTAAGCATTATGGTCAACAATCCTGTGTATAGATGAAATCCTTTGAAAGATGTAGGAGAATTAGCTTCCACAAACTTAATTTTGCAAAATTCCAAGTCAAAAAGTGGCATAACTCCCACAAAAATTAGCCATTCAATCCTGCGAGATGATATGCACAACTATGCATGATGGTCAACAATCCTATGAAGTTTGGTCGAAATCTGATGAAAGGTGTAGGAGAATTGGCTTCCACAAACTTATTTTTGCAAAATTCTAAATCAAAAAAGGGCATAACTCCCACAAAAATTAGCTGATCAATACGGCGAGACGATATGCACAACTAGGCATGATGGTCAACAATCCTGTGAAGTTTAGTTGAAATCCGATGAAAGATGTAAGAGAATTGACGTCCACAAAATTATTTTTGCAAAATTCTAAGTCAAAAAGGGGCATAACTCCCACAAAAATTAGCTGATCAATACGGCGAGACAATATGCACAACTAGGCATAATGGTCAACAATCCTGTGAAGTTTGGGTGAAATCCGATGAAAGGTGTAGGAGAACTGGCGTCCACAAACTTAATTTTGCAAATTCCAAGTCAACTAGAGGCTCAGAGACTGAGCCTGTATCGCTCACCTGACAAAATGCTTTTAGATGCAATGCATAAAGTATCGGCAAACAGGAAGTAGTGGCACGGCAAACCTGAAAATTGCTTACACAGTACAACTCATCGTCACAAAGCTTCAGATTAAATATGAAATCATATCCACATGTAGAATCCCAGAAAACTTTGACGAAAAATTTTCATCCATAGAGTGGTATAATAAAAAGTTAAAAGTATCGGCAAACAGGAAGTAGTAGCACAGCAAACCTGAAAATTGCTTACACAGTACAACTTATCATCATAAAGCTTCAGACCAAATATGAAATCATTCCCACATGTAGAATCCCAGAAAACTTTGACGAAAAATTTTCATCCATAGAGTGGTATAATAAAGGGCTACGCAGAGCGCAGCATGATACGACCGCAGCATGTCGTCCACTGAAATTTGAAAAGTGTAATTTAAAGTGAGTATGGACATAGGAAAGAGCTTGACACAATAATAAGATGGACGCAATAAGGAGATTGACCAAGTAATTAGCTGGACACAAACTAGGGAAAATAAAAATTGGCCCTTATGACTCCTTATGATTCCTCTTTGACCCTCTATAGCTCAGAAACAGTAAGAGCTACGCCCAATCCATTGACATGATGCTGAAAGCTTATATCAAGAGGAATCAAAAGAAAAAAATCCCATCGAAATGCAATGAAAAATAATAAACAGCTGCGCCAAGTCGCATGATACGCCCGTCGTCACTTATGTAATTTAGGTAAGGGGTTCTCATTTTAGAATGAACCTTTAACTGGCTATTAAGCTTGATATCTCTACATAGTTTGAAGAAAGATTGTCAGGTAAAGCCAATATGTTTAAAATTGCCTTAAAATTGACAAATAAAGTCCCATAACTCTTGCAAGAAAAATCGAAATTTCAAGAAAAGTAAACAGATCGTCAGGCCATCATACCCAATACCTCTACAAATTTTGAAGTGAATGGGCCAAATGGTTCTCAAGTTGGAGAGCGACATGTGAAAAATTGCCTTAAAATTGACGAATAAAGTCCCATTACTCTTGCAAGAAAAATCAAAATTTCAAGAAAAAGTATACAGATCATCATGCCATCATACGCAATACCTCTACAAAGTTTGAAGTGAATTGGCCAAAGGGTTATCAAGTTAGAGCGCGACATATGAAAAATTGCCTAAAAATTGACGAATAAAGTCCCATAACTCTTGCAAGAAAAATCGAAATTTCACCAAAAAAGTATACAGATCGTCAGGCCATCATACCCAATACTTCTATAAAGTTTGAAGTGAACTGGCCAAAGGGTTATCAAGTTATCCGTTGAAATACTACTGAAAGCTTACATCAAGTAGAATCCAAAGAAAAAAATCCCATCGAAATCCGACGAAAAATAAATTTTTTAGGTTATCTGTAAATTTATGATTTTTGGCCCTCTTCGGCCCCTCATAGCTTGGAAACGGTAAGAGCTACACCAAATCCACAGACATAAAACTGAAAGCTTACATAAAGAGGAATCAAAGAATAAAATCCCATCGAAATTCGATGAAAAATAAAAATTTTAGGTTATCTGTAACTTTACAATTTTGGCCCCTTTCAGCCCCTCATAGCTCCGAAACAGTAACAGCTACGACAAATCTGTTGACATACTACTGAAAGCTTACATCAAGAGGAATCCAAAGAATAAAATCCCATCGACATCCGACGAAAAATAAAAATTTTAGGTTATCTGTAAATTTACAATTTTGGCCCCTTCAGCCCCTCAAAGCTTGGAAACGGTAAGAGCTACGCCAAATCCATTGACATAGTACTGAGAGCATACATCAAGAGGAATCCAAAGAAAAAAATTCCATTGAAATCCGATGAAAAATAAAATTTTTTGGTAATCTGTAAATTTACGATTTTGGCCCCCTTCGGCCCCTCATAGCTGGGTAAGGAAACAAGTTACCAAAAATCTAATAGTAGAGCGCTACGATAATTTTTCATTAGGAATCCTTTGGAAAAAATTGCATCAAAATCGGACTAAAAATAAAAAAATGAAATTTGCCCCTTTTCGGCCCCATTTATCTCGTGAACGGTACATGCCACGTGAAATCCGTTGGCACACTACAGATCGGAAATTTTCTAAGGAGTTTACTGAAAGAAACCCCATCAAAATCCGATAAATAATATAGATTATACAGTCAAATATGTGAAAACATCCAATTTAACCCCTTTTGGCCCCTTTTTCTAAAACGGGCGGGGTCAGGAACATAAAATTATAGCCCGGGCTAAAGCATGTGCCAAGAAACATCATACTAAAATTTGAAAATGATCTGTTCACTGGAACCAAAGTTATGCCGTCCACAGACACAAAAATACCCAATTTTACCACTTTTTGGCCCCTTTTTCTAAAACGGGTGGGGCCATAAACCCGAAATTAAAACCCGGGATAGCCATTATGCCAAGAAACCACATACTGAAATTTGAAGATTATCCGTCCACTAGAAACAAAGTTATGCTGGCCACAGACGCCGACGACTGCGCCATAACATAATACGACTGCAAAAAAATCATTCCCACATGTAGGTATAAGCCCAGAAAACTTTGACGAAAAATTTTCATCCATAGAGTGTTATAATAAAAAGTTATCGGCAAACAGGAAGTAGTGGCACGGCAAACCTGAAAATTGCTTACACGGTACAACTCATCATCATAAAGCTTCAGACCAAATATTAAATAATTCCCACATGTAGAAGCCTAGAAAACTTTGACGAACAAGGGATCTGTGAGCAAATGCTCACTAGTAATACCCCCGCTCTCATCTTCCAGACTCTAATAACCTGACAAAGTTGGTAAACAAAATGTAGTACCCCACAAGTCTTAAAATGTGTCCCACAATATGGCATGCCTACAAAAAGCTTCTGACAAAATTTCAAGTTATCATTTACCAGTGCAGAGAAAAGCTGTATGAAAGTTGTGAGGGACGGACGGGATGATGAAAATTAAACGGGATGATGAAAATTAAACTAAGTCAGTAAACAGGAAGTAGCATTCTGACAGGTCTGAAAATGCATCCCACAATATGGCATAACTATTCAAAGCTTCTGACAAAATTTCAAGTCTGTATCATTTACGATTGCAGCGAAAAGCTTTACGAATGTTGTGACGGATGGACAGAATAATGAATAAAGGGCTACGCCAAGCGCAGCATGATACGACCGCAGCATGTCGACCACTGAAATTTCAACAAAAGTAGTTTAAAGTGAATGTGGACACAGTAAAGAGCTTGACACAATAATTAGATGGACACAAAAAGAAGCTAGACACAGTTATTAGCTAGAAACAAAATAGGGAAAAAACCCTTTTGATTACTTACTGATAAAAAAACGTAAGAGCTATGCAAAATATGTACTATCAACTAAAACTTTACATCCATAGAAATC
>MJUU01025949.1:15052-30532 GCA_002080025.1 Modiolus philippinarum | reverse complement strand
TATAATTTGAAAATGATCTGTTCACTGGAACCAAAGTTATGCTGTCCACAGACACAAAAATACCCAATTTTACCCCTTTTTGGCCCCTTTTTCTGAAACGGGTGGGGCCATAAACCCGAAATTAAAACCCGGGATAGCCATTATGCCAAGAAACCACATACTGAAATTTGAAGATGATCCGTCCACTAGAAACAAAGTTATGCTGGCCACAGACGCCGACGCCGACGACTGCGCCATAACATAATACGACCGCAAAATTTTTGCGGTCGTATAAAAACTATAGACTTGGTAAAAAAAAATTATCAATTGATACTTACTGTTGTGTTAGGTAATGAACTTTTGTTACAGTGTGAGCATTTATAAAGTGTTTTTTTTTTATTACTAATACAGAGGTGAATTCTTGTTTTTGATTATTTCAAACAAATTCTAAAATTGATTTTTTTTTGTTTTAACATGTATACTCAGTTTAACATTTTTATTTATGGTTAATTCATGTTCTTTTGGAGATACTGTAAATCATTTTTAATATTGCTTTTGTATAAAACACAAAATCAGTCATTTGGCAATGGGAGATAATAAATTTACCATGAGAGGTAATAGTACACGAAAAATTATCTCCCCTCAATAAAACACTGTTTTTCAAATTTTCCCCCTCAAAATGTTATGCATGATTAAATCTTTGCGGGCCTATCAAAAATTTGTTAGAGTAAATATCATTAACTTTTATATTTATTCATAAACTATTTACATAAAAATTTGTTTAGGTTTCTCAGAACCTGGTGTCTCCCCTGCTCAGTAGGGCATCATTATAATTAGGACAATACATGTACTAACATTTATATATTTCCTGTATTCCAAAAAATAACTGGTCTTTAAGAGTGTCAGAAAATTTACCAAAATTGGAATTAAATATTTTTGCAATTCAGGTATTGAAAATAACTGTTTTCCTCAAAATGTATTTAAAATGGTATGGGTTGCTTGTAGGGCAGAATTCCCAAAAATAACAGATCTTGAAGAGCTTCAAGAAATTTACCAAAAATAGAATCAAATATTTTTGGAATTCCTTTATTAAAAATTACCATTTCCATCATAATATCTTTAAAAAAGTATGGTAACCGTTGCTAGGCAGAATTCCAAAAAAAAAATAATTGGTCTAAGAGAGTTCCAGGAAATTTACCAAAAATTGGAATCAAAATTTTTTGCAATTTTTATTCATTAAAATTTTTGTTTATGTCAAATTTCCTCAAAACCCATGGTTGCAAAGAAGAATTCCAAAAAAATTGCTCCTCTTGGACAGTTTCAGGAAAATTACCAATGTTGGAATTCTGTTTTTATTTCTTACACATTCAAAATTACGCTTTGTACCAAATAATTATTTTCTTAATTATGCAAAAATTTCAAAAATTAATGGCCTTCGATATTTTTAGGAAATTTACCAAAGTTGGAACCAGAACGAAAATTCCAACAGCTTGTTACATATCTGCACACTGCGTGCAGCAATGTTCAATTTTAATGAAATACTGTTAAGACAGAAACACTTAATTAACTTTTAAAGAACTTTTATCTGTAGATTAACATAAAACTTTTTTAACAAAAAACTAAGTCCAAATATGCAAAAAATATGGAAAAAATAAACAAAAAACTTTCCAATCTTTTCAGCTTGAGATAATTTTCTGACCATCATCTAACTTCTGACCACTTTTCAATAAATTCCAATAAGATTTTAATAACTTCTAAAAAACTTTTAATCTTTGGGTTGACATTCAATCTTTTTGCAAGAAAAACTAAGCATAAATATGGAAAATACGGAAAAATGAAAAAAAAAATTCAAAATTTTCCTCTGAAAGTAATTTTTTGAAAATGTTTATCTTCTGACCAGTTTTTATGATATTCCAATAAGGTTTAATAACTTTATTCAATGTCTGAAAAACTTGAATTTGTGGGTTAACATTTCATTTTTTTCATTTTTGTGAAAAAAAACTAAGTCCAAATACGGAAAAAAATACAGAAAAACAAAAAATAATATTCCACTTTTTTATGCTTGAGGTAATTTTCTGACCATTATCTAGCTTCTGTTCAATTTTGACACAATTCTATACAGATTAAATGACTATTCAACATACAGTATGAAAAACTTTTTATAATTGTTGACACCGTCGACAAAGACGATGGTGGAATTTGGATTGCTATGTCTCGCTTAGGCAAGTTCCGAGACTTTGGTCACAGGTGAGACAAAAACAATACAAAGTCTTTGCAAAATTAAGAACAAGAATTTCCCTCATCTTGGAACGCTATTATTAAATATGAAAATACTTCAACTTGCTCAATAACCATACATGTGAATGATTATTTCCAGAGGTGGGTATCAACTTCCCTATGTTATACCAACTCTACAGTTTCTTAGCAGCAATTAAGTTGTCAATCTGTAGAACTGGTAGCCAAATGGCCAATAAAATTGGTCTAAGCTTACACTTGAAGGACAGTAAGCAACCTTGACTATAAGGATAATAGTTGCTTCCCTTTGTTACTAGTATTATTTGTCCATTTTGTACCGATTAGTCTTAGCAACAACATACCAAAGTTACTGTAAATCTAGTTATTTATTTCTAAAATCTAAGATGCTGTTTATCTTGCAATCATTTAAAATATAGCATTAATCATGTCAAAATTATGCTGTTGAAAGTTTCGTATGTTTCGGTGAGGGAGATTTTGTTTTGGCCTGTTAGTTTCAGTATGGTATTTTTTTTAGTTTCCAGATTGGATGTCTGGCAACTTATCACAAACATGTATCAGAACTTTGAGGATATGCCTGATTTTCTAAAAATATCCATTTAGACATGTTCAAAATACCTATAGCTATTAATAGATTATTGAAACACATAGTTGACTCTGTAAACTTTTGATATTTTGGCAAAATGGAGGCAAAAAAAAATTATAAAAGCCAAGACTTAAAAAGATTTTAATTCCATGAACATTATTGAGGCAAATTTGATGTTCACTTAAAGCATATTTATAGCTATATTAATTTCTATACTACACTTTACAAGTGTAACATATTATTTATTTAAATAAATGCAGGCAGGGTGTATTATATTATTCTTTCATAAAGCACAATTGAGCTACTCAGAAATGGGCCTTTATAATAATTTGTCTTTTTTTTAAATCATGATAGCTATTTTGTGTTAAATGATCAATTTTCTACTTTTGTTTTTCAAAAGATGATGAAACTGGCCATGTAGTGTAAGTTTGTGCTTATAATGTGTAAAAGACCAAATCCACATTTTGGATTATCTTAAAATATTGGGGACTTTGATAAACAGGGGACAAGCAGCTCCTAAAATATGACTTGGGCTACTGATCTTATCACAATTTGCCAATTTCTGAGTGAAATAGCCTGAACTTTCCTTTGACAATAGTTTTGCATCCCAGAATGTTAGCACACATTTCTAAAGTTATTCGGAGAACCAGCCAGTTTCACTAAACATTGTAGTTGGATAGTGTTATATTGTAACACTGATATTTACTTTCTTTTTTTCCTAATTGTAATATGTGTAATACATGTATTAGCTGCTATGATATAAACTTAAAACAGACTGAAAAACTCCTTGTACATGTTATGTCAATCATCAATATCTCTTTGTAGCACCCTACATGCACTAGTATTGTATACAGACAATGCGCATGCTAACAGCTTACCAATTCTCTGAACAGCAAATACAATAGTAGAACCACTTCCTATACCAATTATTTGGGATGTCTGAAATAAAAGTATAACAATAAATTAACCAACGGTACCGGATAACATAACAAAACTACAAGCAACAACAAAGCTTATCTTGTTATATAGCATATGGTCACAGTAACCTAATTTTGCCTAGATGTTGACCTACAATCCAAAATACATTTATATGTCAGGATAAATGATCTTGTTATATGCAGTAATTGAGATATGAACCTCAATATAAATTTAAATGCAATCAATCAAGCAGAAAATGTAGGCCAAACGTGACATAATTTTGCCTCAAAGTTGACCTGCTGCCAGTAATGCATGCTTGTGCAAAGTTCAATGATCCCATCATGTTAATTTACAGTGATGGAGATATTAACTTGAATATAAGTAAGAGAAATGAAAAATGTACATGTAGGTTACAGTGACCAAATTTTGTCTGAATGCTGACCTACCATCAGGGTGTATCTATCTATGTGCAAGGTAAGATGATCCTTTTATGCAGCGACTGAGATCTGAACTCAGATGTTATAGAAACATAATTGTAAGAAAAATGTACAAAAATTTAGGTATAGAGACCATTTTTTCCTAGTAACAACATACATAATCACAGATGAATACATTCATGGCATCTGCACTGTAAGATGATCCCATCATTTACAATAACCATGACCGAGATCAGAACTCAGACATGAAACTTAAATGCCAGTCAATCAAGCAAAGAATCAGCAGAAGTCTTAGCCTTTATGCTGGCCTTCATGTACCATAAGAGACAGACACATAAGCAAGGTTAGATGATCAAATCCTAATATTGACAGTCACTAAGGTCTGAACTTTAAAGTAAATCAAGCAGAAAATGTATGTCAAAGTGAACTTATTTTGCCAGGATGGTGACAAACTTTCAGAGATACAAATGTATATGCGAATGCAAGATCAGATGATTCTATTATATACAGTGACTGAGATCTAAACTTGGACATCATCTAGAATGTAAGTCAATCAAGTAGAAAATGAACATCAAAGTTTCCAAATTTTGCCTGCATATATGGAATGCATGACATTTTGTTTTTGATACGGACTTTATCACCGCCAGTATCAAGTGAGCCTGATAGGGCGAGCTTGATGCGTTATGCCGTGATCAAACTGTCCGTATCAAAAACAAGATGTCCTATTTTTCTTTTATCGGAAATTCACAACATGATGAACAGAACTCTTAAAATAAATTGAAATGAAATGATATTGCTATTTAAGCACAGTTAATCTATTATTTATTGCAATTATTTAAATGCTTTCTTAATTCAACGTCTTATGCGTATGAACATGACTAATCGCACAAAGCATGACGTCAGCTTAGCAACACGCACATGACGTCAGCTTAGCAACCCGCACATGACGCCTTCAAAGTGATCCAATAATTTCGTGATATTGTCCAGTTTGGTGATACTGGGATTATCAGTCTTTGTAGATCAAAGGAAATTCATACAAATTACCAATAAATTGACATAGATGATCTTGTACATGTACAGTACAAACAGAGGCATTCAGTTAAAAATCACTCAAATCTGACGTTGGTGAATTGTGGGTGAAACAGGGTGAAAGTCTGACAACAAACCCGACATTCACCAACATTCACGGATGTCCGAGAAACTGATAAACAGAGGATTAACTCACCTGCTGTTGTTAATTGTACTTGTCAATATTTATCAACTTGTGTATACGAAGTTGCCATCCTCTTGATATTAGCCTAAATATTGAATTTTTTTTTTTGAAGAGACAAATAGAACACTAAAACTCCGACAATTCTGGTGGAAGTTTCACATGCATTTATCAATTGACCCAACATCAAAGAAAATTACCGACGATTTTTTGGGTGAAATTTTACCGACAATTTTGTCGGACAAACACCAACAATGCCTGTGAATTCCGGGGTGACAAGGGTGAAAATTATCGGACCAGAGTGATTTTTAACTGAATGCCTCTGTTTGTACTGTATATGATAAATATGACAATGTACAATGATGTAACCCTCAGTCCACTGTCATTACATTATCGTATCTAGTATATTAATAATATACTTTTTAAGGTTATAAAGATTAAATTTTATGATGCCACTATTGCCATGATTGCTGCCATATAGTACAACTTGCTTTCAGCAGAAAGACAAAGCAGACTATAGAGAGCTACAGTTCGGCAGCTATACCGGGTACATACATTTCCCAATATGTGTTCTCTGATGTGTTGCATACAAGAAGAAGAAAGAAAGGAGACCAAAACCTATCTTTAAAACTTCTGTGAAAAAATATAAAAACATTTCTTGGATAAAAAAAAAGACTATTGACCATTTAAACCTATAGTTTTTGACGACTAAATTGCTGTTAAACTAGAGGCTCAGACACTGAGCCTGTATCGCTCACCTGACAAAATGCTGAACAGTTAAGTTTGGTTGAATTTGCTTCAGCGGTTTCAGAGAAGAAGAGGAAAATGTAAATTTTCCCATGGGGTCCAATGTTAAACCTTAGATCCGCGCTGGAAGCCATGTTTTTTATTGGATAGAAACGAAATGAGCAATCTTTGTAAAGGACCTTCCATACATCATTCCTGTAAAGTTTGATTGAATTTGCTTCAGTGGTTTCAGAGGAGAGGATGAAAATGTGAATTTCCCATAGGGCCAATGTTAAACTATGTTCCATGCTGGTGGCCATGTTCTTTATCGGATCCGAAAGAAATGAGCAATCATTGTGAAGGACCTTTAGTACATCATTTCTGTAAAGTTTGGTTGCATTTGCTTCAGTGGTTTCAAAGGAGAAGAAAATGTGAATTTTCCCATAGGGTCCAATGTTAAACCATGTTCCGTGCTGGCGGCCATGTTTTTTGTCGGATCAGAACGAAATGAGCAATCATTGTTAAGAACCTCTAGTACATCATTCCTGTAAAGGTTGGTTGAATTTGCTTCAGTGGTTTAAGAGTAGAAGATGAAAATGTGATTTTTCCCATAGGGTCCAATGTAAAACCTAAGTTCTGCGCTGGCGGCCATGTTTTTCGTCAGATCAGAAGGAAATGAGCAATCATTGTTAAGGATCTTTAGTACATCATTCCTGTAAAGTTGGGTTAAATTTGCTTAAGTGGTTTCAGAGCAGAAGATGAAAATGTGATTTTCCCCATAGGGTCCAATGTTAAACCTAAGTTCCGCGCTGGCGGCCATGTTTTTTGTCGGATCGGAACNCCTAGTAACAACATACATAATCACAGATGAATACATTCATGGCATCTGCACTGTAAGATGATCCCATCATTTACAATAACCATGACCGAGATCAGAACTCAGACATGAAACTTAATTAAATGCCAGTCAATCAAGCAAAGAATCAGCAGAAGTCTTAGCCTTTATGCTGGCCTTCATGTACCATAAGAGACAGACACATAAGCAAGGTTAGATGATCAAATCCTAATATTGACAGTCACTAAGGTCTGAACTTTAAAGTAAATCAAGCAGAAAATGTATGTCAAAGTGAACTTATTTTGCCAGGATGGTGACAAACTTTCAGAGATACAAATGTATATGCGAATGCAAGATCAGATGATTCTATTATATACAGTGACTTAGATCTAAACTTGGACATCATCTAGAATGTAAGTCAATCAAGTAGAAAATGAACATCAAAATTTCCAAATTTTGCCTGCATATATGGAATGCATGACATTTTGTTTTTGATACAGACTTTATCACCGCCAGTATCAAGTGAGCCTGATAGGGCGAGCTTGATGCGTTATGCGTGATCAAACTGTCTGTACCAAAAAAAAGATGTCCTATTTTTCTTTTATCGGAAATTCACAACATGATGAACAGAACTCTTAAAATAAATTGAAATAAAATGATATTGCTATTTACATGATTTAAGCACAGTAAATCTATTATTTATTGCAATTATTTAAATGCTTTCTTCATTCAACATCTTATGCGTATGAACATGATTAAATTTTGGTTTTAAGTCCATTTCTCAACAACTACACATCATACTACAATAATGTTTCATGAAATTATTTGCCTTGATGAGTACTTCCCAAATCATTGACGATTAAGTGACTTTGACCTATACATGTATTTTACGCTTGAGTGACTTTTGTTAAATTCTGCGTTTAGGTCTATTTCTCATCAACTACAGATCATATTATAATGAAGTCCCATCAAATTAATCTGTTTTTATCACCTTGAAGAGTACTACCCAAATCACTAAAAAGTTAGTGGCTTTGACCTATATTTTAAAGCTTGAGTGACTTTTGTTAAATTTTGCATTTAGGTCCATTTCTCAACAACTAAACATGCTATCACAATGGTGTTGCATCAAATAAATGACCTTGATGAGTGCTATCCAAATCAAGGACAATTAAGTGTCTTTGACCTTTATTTTATGCTTGAGTGACTTTTGGTAACTTTTGTGTTTTAAGTCAATTTCTAAACAACTACATATACATATCATTATGATGTTTCATGAAATGACTCATCCTGGTGAGAACTACCAAATTCTTGAACAATTATTTGACTTTGACCTACATTTTACACTTGAATGACTTTGTGAAATTTTTGCATTGGTCCCATTTATTAATAACTAGGGGTTTTAATCAAATAAATCATCATAGTGAATACTACATAGTTCATGGATAATTTTATAATTAACCTGACCAATATTTTATACTTCTGCGACTTTAGTTGGGTAATTTTTGTTAATGTCCATTACTGAGCAAATATTTATTGAATTATCATCTGTTACAGTACTTCTTGATGATTCCATCACAATTCAGTGACTTGGAACTAATTTTTATTTCCAATTGCATGGCTTAGGTTATCTATTGCAAAAAATTTGTTGGCAGAGCATCCATGTCTTATAGACACATTCTCTAGTTATAACCAATACAGAGGGAATTCATCTTTTATATGATTATTTCAAACAAATTTTAAAACTGTGAAAATTTTTGTTTTAACATATTACATGTTGATATATAAATTATAATCAGTTTTTAACATTATTATTTATGACCTCACTTCATGTACTTGAAGAAGAGATACTGTAATTCAATTTTAGTACTGTTTTGGTATAAAACACAAAATCAGTAATTTTGCCTTCATGGCCTTGGGAAATAATAAATTTACCAAGAGAGGTACATGTAATGGTACGCCAAAAATTATCTCCCATCAATAAAACAGTTTTTTTTTTCACATTTTCCCCTAAAAATGTTATGCATGGTTAAATCTAGGTTGACATATCAAAAATTAAATTAAATGTTAGATTAAATATCATTTGCTTATACTTTTATCATTTATTCATATCTTATTTACATATAAACGACACAAAGTCTTAGCAAAATCAAAAACAGGAATTTCCTTGATCGTGTTGATTTACCGGTACATGTAGGAATGCATATTTGTTAAATATGCAAAAATTAAACATGCTCAATCATCAAATACAAAAGATTATTTCCAGAAGTGAGCATAAAATTCTCAACTTGTTTAACCAATTATACAGTTTTTAACAGCAATTTAGTTGTCAATCTGTAGCATTTGTAGCAAAATGGACAATAAAGCTGGCCTAAAGCTGCAATTGAAAAAAAGTAATGAAGGGCATTAAGCCCTTCTATATGTAGCGTGGCTGTTCTAGATACATTGATCAAGAAAATCTGCCTGGTTTTTCTATTTTTTTGTATAATGGATACTGAAACTTTTGTTTTAGCGGATGGTTGAGACAGGTACAGTAGTCCCTCTATCATAAGACCACCCCTACTGCAAAGCAAAAGTGGTCTTATAGTGGAGGTGGTCTCTTATGGGAGGTATCAAACTAAGATGGGATCTCTACGGTCAATTTGAAAATACCAAAGTTGCATCAAATATTATAAGCATTGATAATCATAGTTTATATTCTGTTAACTCTGTTCATGTATCTATTTAATTATCCCCCCGTTTAACGAAAGCGGGGGATTATGTAATGCAGTCCGTCCGTACGTACGTACGTACGGGCATTTGTAATGCTCCCCGATAGCTCTGAAACTGTAAGAGATACAAATTTGAAACTTGGCACCATACTAGAGTATGATAAGAAGTAGTGCACTGTGGATTCGGAATTTAGGTCAAACGCCCTAGGGGCAAAAAAACAAATTTTCGCGATATCCAATAATTGAAGAAATTTCTACGGCCATTTGGGCTAGAAAGTTGAAACCCGGGAATCGACTCACATATTATGTAGCAACTTCACAGAGGGTGTCGGAACTTTGGTATGACCCCTCAGGGCATGGCCTCTAGGGGGTCCAAAATATGAAAAGATCGATTCCGTTAGAACTCCTCTTACACCTTAAATCGCACTTGAAACAATTTTAAAAAAACTAAAATACTGACACAGTCAGAAAGGGCCCCGCCCCCCTAGTGTGTCCCAAAAACCTGTTTGTGGAATTTCATGGTAATCAGATTTTCCTCAAAAATGAAAGGGAGCTTCCTTTGGTCGAGAAAAACCTTGAGTATCAAAATCATTTAAATCCTTTTTTACCATGTGACATAGAGCTAATTCTCAAAATATGCACTTTTTCATATAAAAATGAAGTTTTTTCCCAAAAATCATTTTCCGATTTTCCTCAAAAACCAAAGGGAGCTTCCTTTAGTCAAGTTCAACCTTGAGTAGCAAAATCATAAAAATCGGTGAAGGCATTCTTGAGTTATNGACGGACGGACGGACGGACGGACGGACGGACGGCGGACGACGGACGACGGACGCCAAGTGATGGCAAAAGCTCACCCTGGCTTTAGCCAGGTGAGCTAAAAAGTAATGAAGGGCATTAAGCCCTTCTATATGTAGCGTGGCTGTTCTAGATACATTGATCAAGAAAATCTGCCTGGTTTTTCTATTTTTTTGTATGATGGATACTGAAACTTTTGTTTTAGCGGATGGTTGAGACAGGTACAGTAGTCCCTCTATCATAAGACCACCCCTACTGCAAAGCAAATGTGGTCTTATAGTGGAGGTGGTCTCTTATGGGAGGTATCAAACTAAGATGGGATCTCTACGGTCAATTTGAAAATACCAAAGTCGCATCAAATATTATAAGCATTGATAATCATAGTTTATATTCTGTTAACTCTGTTCATGTATCTATTTAATTATCCCCCCACTTAGCGAAAGCGGGGGATTATGTAATGCAGTCCGTCCGTACGTACCTACGTAATTTGTAATGCTCCCCGATAGCTCTGAAACTGTAAGAGATACAAATTTGAAACTTGGCACCATACTAGAGTATGATAAGAAGTAGTGCACCGTGGATTCGGAATTTAGGTCAAACCCCCTAGGGGCGAAAACAAATTTTTGCGATATCCAATAATTGAAGAAATTTCTATGGCCATTTGGGCTAGAAAGTTGAAACCCGGGAATCGACTCACATATTATGTTGCAACTTCACAGAGGGTGTCGGAACTTTGGTATGACCCCTCAGAGCATGGCCTCTAGGGGGTCCAAAAAACGAAAAAATCGATTCCGCTAGAACTCCTCTTACACCTTAAATCGCACTTGAAACAATTTAAAAAAAAACTAAAATACTGACACAGTCAGAAAAGGCCCCGCCCCCCTAGTGTGTCCCAAAAAACCTGTTTGCAGAATTTCATGGTAATCGGATTTTCCTCAAAAATGAAAGGGAGCTTCCTTTGGTCAAGAAAAACCTTGAGTATCAAAATCATTTAAATCCTTTTTTACCATATGACATAGAGCTAATTCTCAAAATATGCACTTTTTCATTTAAAAATGAAGTTTTTTCCCAAAAATCATTTTCCGATTTTCCTCAAAAACGAAAGGGAACTTCCTTTAGTCAAGTTCAACCTTGAGTAGCAAAATCATAAAAATCGGTGAAGGCATTCTTGAGTTTTTGTACGACATAGAGGTAATTCTCAAAATATGCACTTTTTCATATAAAAACGACTTTTTTGCCCAAAAATCATTTTCCTATTTTCTTCAAAAAAGAAAGGGAGCTTCCTTTAGTCAAGTTCAGCCTTGAGTATCAAAATCATAAAAATCGGTGAAGGAATTCTTGAGTTATTATACGACATACATGTCCTCAAAAACGAAAGAGAGCTTCCTTTAGTCAAGTTCAACTTTGAGTAAAAAAATCATAAAAATCGGTGTAGGCATTCTTGAGTTAACGTACGACATAGAAAACGCTGACAGACAGACCGACCGACAGACAGGCAAATTACTATAGGGCGCCGCCATTTCATGGCGGGACCCTAATTATATAAGGTACATGTAATTATGATTGAATCTGACATATGTTCTGTGACAATAAACATTACTCCTTTAAAAAACGTTTACAGTGCAATGCATTTCCACTCTGACTTATATTTCCTATCATTACCTTACAATTAGAGACCCAGCGTGCTCGTCTGTATGTGCGTATAACGACGGACACCATTCTATTGTAGTACCCTTTAAAGAACTCAATTATCACTATCCCTTTTTATAAATATTAATTTCACAGGCAGATATATCTATATCTTGTTTTCTTAAAGGGACATTGCATTCCCTTTCAATGCGTCAGAGGTCGAACCTGGTTTAGCGCTGCTCACCATTTAAATACAGACCGACAGAAGAAATTCCTCTGTTGTACATTTGTCACACAAATATATAATAATACTAAAAACCTGCAAATTGAATAATTCCCCAAAACAGAAGAAATTGCCAAATAGTTGTTATTTCTTAGATACATATTAATTGAAAACCGAAATATTTTGAAAATAAGTCAATCAATCTAAAAACAATACATAACAAAATACAAATAAACATAATAAAGCAAAAAAAGAGATCCCGATATGAACCGTTACAAAACAAAACTCATTAAGGTAGTTTGACACTAATACACAGTGCATTCGATCGGCGCATTTGCGAAACACGAGTCAGATGCGAACAAGCCGGAATATTACTTTATTGACCCTTTCATTTTAATGTCATAATAGATTGACATACACTTTCCTGCGAATTAGCTCCCTTTTCCCACAAAAATTGTGGATTTCGTTAACTGTATAAAATATCTCTCTTAATCAAACGGTGACATATGGATTTTTTCAGCTCAAAATACAGCTGAATTTTACATCTCTGAAATATCAAAAAATATAAAAAAAACTATCTGATATTTATTTCCTATGAAAGCTAAATAATAAGCATGTTCTCATACTTCCTTATATTCTTTGTAAATATTGCCGGAAAATACTGAATTTGGCATGATTTTCAAAGCCTGATATCAGGAAAAGATGATCGGTGACATATCATTTTTATTTTATTTTTGGAACATATGAGTTACAAACAATGTAAGACCTACAAAATATCTGAAAATAAAAAAATTCTGTCTGACATTTTTATTAGGGTCGAACTACCTTAAGAAAAAACTCTAAAATAAACACAAAATGCGCTGAAAATATGCTTTCGATTCAAAGTTAACCATTCATTTAGGACAAATTCAAAATGGTATTTATGTTCATTTTAACGGGACATACAAACAATCTAAATAAATAAAGTCTTTATAACCAATTTAGTCAGTCCTTGTGCTTTGTGTTTCGAATTTTCTAAGAATTTTAAAGAATATTGTTATGACAAGAGTCTGAGGCACTTTTGACGATCTATTTATAGTTACCTGGCGGAAACAATAAACAATATGTGTACTGTTTTGTGTATCACGATCGAACCTTCAGTTAATGACACACACTTTAATTTTGTTATTACCCCAAATTCTTAGTATTTTACAATAATAAATAGTTTTATAGTATACATACTTTCAGCACTTGAATTTTTACTTGACAATATATTCATTCGTTTCAGTAACTGTATTTATCGCCAGGTCATAGGAATTCCTATGGGTACCAATTGTGCACCACTTAGAGCGGACCTCTTTTTGTACTGCTACGAATCTCAGTTAATGACCAACATCAGCAAAGACCCATCTAAACAGCATTTAATTGAAAAGTTTAACAACACTTTCCGATATTTGGATGATATTTTAACTTTAAATAATGACGACTTCAATACGTATTATAAGGACATCTACCCTAAAGAACTTACTTTGAATAAAGCCAATTCTGATAATCATTATTGTCCTTTCTTAGACATCAATTTTGATATAACGAATGGTAAACTAGATACTAAAATTTTGATAAAAGGGACGATTTTTCTTTTCCCATACTTAATTATCCATTTCTGGATGGTGATGTTCCATTAGCGCCATCATATGGTGTTTACATATCTCAACTTGTTGGATTTGCTCGAGTATGTAATAATGTTAGCGATTTTAATGAACGGAATCTTTTCATAGCTGAAAAACTATTACATCAGGGTTTTCGTTATCACAAACTAGTTAAAACCTTTACTAAATTTTATCATCGATATAAAGACTTAGTTCATAAATACAATGCAACCTGTAAACATCTAATCAAGGCTGGTATTTCGCATCCCCTATTTTACGGTAATGTTTTACATAAGAGTTATAAATACTTAAACTCGCCTAACAAACTTATAAAACCTTTAAATCGTCTAATTCATAAGGGTTATAATTACGGTATTGTCATCAAGTCATTACGTATGGCCTTCTTTGGTATTAACATTGATTTTTTTATAGGGTCTTTGCATTTTAACTAAACACATTCTAAATTTCTAAAATCTGTATTGCATAGACACAGGTTATGTATTCCGGTATATGCATGAAATCATTATCCTAAATTTAACTGCTAGTAGTTTCTTGTGACTTCATGTTTATGTCCGTATATTTAGTTCTTTCAGTTTCATTTTTCACAATAGACTCAGTCCTGTTGCCAACTGAATTTTACTGTTGTTACGTTTTTTGATTTATCACATTGGCTGTAGGGGGAAGGTTTGGGCCCAATAAAACTAGTTTAACCCCGCCGCAGCAGGTTTGCGCCTGTCCTAAGTCAGGAAATTAATTAAGCCTTTGTGTGTCTTGTCTTTTTTCTAGTTAGTTTATGTCTATAGGAGTCTATGATGATGTTTATTTCGCTGAACTTGATTACTCTTTATTCAGGGGCCGACTCCGACCTACCGTTGGGTGTGGGGTTTTCTCACCGTTCAGTGAAGATCTTATGGTGGCTTTGAAATGTTATTACTCCCCTTTGGGTTGTTGTCTCTTTGACACAATCCCCGTTTCCCTTCTTTTTTCTCTCTCTCTCTCTCTCTCTCTATATATATATATATATACACTTTCAGTTTGAACAATGTGAATAGCACGAGTATAAATACTGTTTATATTTCAACTCTACCCGGGTCTTTCTCAAAACAACATAGAATATAATACAAGAATAAACTATTTACAAAAAACTACACTACAAAACTTAATTTAATCAGTAAACTACATGTCGGAGACTGAAGGCGTGACCTCAATTAAAGTGATGTGAAAAAAATTTTGTTGTTGTCTGTTCATGATTTTTTATAGCAAAAATTTCTATTTTTGAACTAAGGCATTTATTGATCTATAGTCCTGATATTAAGACTGGGTTTTAAACGATCAATCCAGTAGCTTTCTTTTGATCTTCTCTGGTTTACATTCCACGATCTATTTTGATCTATTGCAATGACTTGCATATTTTGCCAGTTGTGATTCTGAGTATTAAAATGGATTGCAGTGGCCTGGTACTGATCTTTGTTTTCGATATGGTTACGGTGCAAGTTAATGGGAAGATTGAGTGCATTTCCTGTCTCACCAACGTATTGTTCTTTACAGACAGA
>MJUU01025947.1:95537-108163 GCA_002080025.1 Modiolus philippinarum | reverse complement strand
ATCTTTTGTATTTCAAATGTGTCAATATGTATTTGTTTGTAATTACTTTGAATAAATATGTTTAAACCAAGGTTAACCCCAAACAATTTGTATAAAACACTTTTCGTACCACTAAACTCGTTCGGAAAAAAAACAACATTGGAACATTTGAGTATTATCGATCTAGATTTTAAAGAAATACCCATACTAAAGGAGTTTTAATACTTATAATCGATCTGGAAAGAATCGATCTATTTTAAATCGGCTCGCATTTACAAAATCATTCCCTAATAATCAATCGGAATCGATCTAAATAACACCGATGCGTTTAGACCTGACCTATAAGGATTATATATTCAATTCAATTCAAATACTTTATTGTCATTAAACTCAAATAAGTTTGTGACAAAACTACAAAATAACTTCAACAATTCAATTAATATACATCAATAAATTCAAGTAAACATTTCAAGAGTCTCCTGTCCTCAGTTCTAATGACTTTTTTATGAAGAGACCTAAATTATTTACTTGAGATGGTGTTGATGGGTTAAGAATATATATCAATTTATCTATGTTTGTAATACTACAAAAATCTGGATAATCTCTAATTATATTATGTAGATATTCATCTCTCAAATTTTTATTTATTTTACACTGAAGTAGGAAATGATATTCATCCCCTAAAATTTTACAAGTAGGGCATAATCTTTCATTCCTAGGTATATTATAATGTCTCCCTTTTTCTATTTCTAGGTTATGATCGCTTAGTCTAAGCTTTGTTATATATTTTCTAAATATAAAATTTGGTGAATTTAAATAAAATTCATTATCACTATTCTTTTTTATTTGTTTATATAGGAAGAGTTTACTTTCATCATTTGTATCCTCAATCTTATTTCTGAAAAAAATTTCATAAAAAGAATAAACATTTCTTTTGGCTTGGAGCTTAAACAGTTTATTTTTCGAATCAGTCTGTAAAGGCTGATCTAGATTATTTTCATTCAAGATTTCTTTAGCATAAGTGAACCAAGTATACATTCCTTCGGAGTCTAACATTTTGGTTAGCTCATAAGCTTCTACTATAATATTTACCTGTATTGTGTATATTTTATTTGAAATTTAAACCAGAAATCGTTCGTAAGCGTTTAAACTATTTGCAAGATCGAATTCAATCTAAACCACCTCTGGATGTGGACTACTTTAGATCGATACCGAATCAATCTAACTTGTTTAGTATCGATCTAGTTTGAATCGATCTCTCTTCTGATCGATCTAAATGCGCAAGTGTAAACAGGCTCTGAGATGTTGATCAGCAATACAATGTATATTATTTAATGTAATAAAATTTTGTTCAAAACAAAGAAGTATCCCTCTCGTATATCTCTTAGCTGATTTTGGCTTTAGTATTTAGACCCTATTGGTTGTTTGTTCTCTATCAGATTTTACATATATTTCGGTTAATGGATTTCCAAATGCTTTGATTTGATCTGCACTGAAGAGACATAAGCTGTCGAAATACGTATATGCAGAATCTAAATTAACATTTACTTTGGTATTTTGTTATATATTACTGTCAATACATTACCAGAAGCACTGCTTACTTCAATCTCTTCTACATGTAAAAGCTATAATTGATTTTTTTTTCTAAAAAACTACTTACATATAAAGTACTATTTTATAAAAATTACCTTTTATAATTTCATGTATCATTTTGTACCTAACTATCATCAGAAAGCTGAAAAAAGTCAAAAGAAAATTCTGTGTAACTGAATATCGGATGGTGACGTACGATAAATCATTTCTGTTATACCTACTTTTTCTCCTTTGTGTCTTTTTTAAAACTTCTGCATTGCATTCTTTGTAAAGTTGTGAATACGAGGTAACAACACACAACAAAATAAGAAAATAAAATAATTTTATTTTGTTAAAGGATCGAGTTGCTCATAATCTGTTCTTTGTATCTATCCCACAATATTGATGTCAGTAGCTCTACAATTATATCAAAATAATGCACATTACATGATATGTTACGTAAAATAGTTCAACATGTTCACGAATTTCAGAGACACATTACTACGGAAGCCCATAGGGGACCTATATAGAACAAAAATTAAAAAAATATATATATCGTTATCTCGATATAATTAAATCGTTATCTCGAATTATTTATATCGTTATAATGATATATTTATATCGTTATCTCGATAAATTGTTATTTCGTTATCTCGATATAATTATTTCGTTATTTCGATATAATTATTTCGTTATCTCGATATAAATTTATCGTTATCTCGTAAAAATTATATCGTTATAACCATGTAATTATTTTTGTATTTTCAAGAAAAAATACGATTGTATGGAAAAGTATTCGCGTTACGCTTGATTTTTTTAAACAGGATTTTTTATGTAGAATGGATAACAGATAAACACCTTCAATGACCGAAAACCGCAATCAGTCACAATACACCAGGGAACCGCACAAGAAAAACAATAAAATGACAAAAGACAAACATGCACAACGATAGGAACTCGGGATAGCCGGACTTGGTACACGTGCTGAAGGTGAACAGAATATCTCACCACTTTGTATTTCGGGGTTTAGAATTGAGATGACGCAGGTTTTTGTCTTTAATATTTATCATATTATTAATTCGTTCATTAGGATTTTTTATTGAAACACAAACAGATTATGTCCGTCTGTGGTAATGAAGAACAACAATAAAAACATGTTCCATTATTTGGTTTTACCATGATGTATTGTAGAGACTTTGACTCGTGTTCGTTTACTTCACATTATGTCATTATTTATTTTTGTAATATGACTCAACATTTCGTCTT
Organism: Modiolus philippinarum; assembly: GCA_002080025.1. NCBI lineage: Eukaryota > Metazoa > Mollusca > Bivalvia > Mytilida > Modiolidae > Modiolus > Modiolus philippinarum. The sequence continues at coordinate 105,346 of MJUU01025947.1, read as the reverse complement.
GTGGTGGGGATAAAAATATTCCTTTTAGCTGATGACCATCTTTAATATGATGAGAATCTGCCGGATATTATCTCAAGTTAAGACAGGCCAAGAACTATTGATTTCAATTTGGCGAATTGGCAAAGACGTTTCAGAGTAGAAGATCTTTGAATGAATATACTAGGAGGGTCGAATGACATATTATGTTGTCCGTTGTCATCCATCTTGTATTGCATGCAGATAAGATAAATACTTTTTTGAAAGGGAACAACGAAAGGAATATTTTGACCAATTTGATTGTAATTGGTCCTTCGGATACAATGTTAAACTTTATGCCTCTTTTAGCTGTCATTTTGTATTAGCTGAAGATATGGCAGATTCTATATATTTTGAAAATGGACAATCTTTGGGCAATCGTAACAAGTTTGGTCTAATCGGCTTAGAAGTCTGGTTGGTCGATTAAGAGTCGAGCATACGTCGTACGTGAATCGTTAAGAGATCGAAAATGGCCGAGTGTTGGTCGTGTTCAATCGGGTAAATGTCGAATGGACGTCGTGAGTTAGCTCGATCAATGGATTTTATGACGTTGATCGGTATAAAACAGCATGTTCGGCTTGATCAAGTTGATCTGATCTGCATTGTAAACCTAGCATTAGCTGACAATTAACTATCATATAAATCAATTCATCATGTTTAACTAAATTAAAATTCGAATGTAACGCGAATAGGTTTTCATACAATTGTAATTTCTCTTGAAATATATCACAATAAAAATATCGTTATAACCATATATTTTTTTCGTTATAACGATATATTTATATCGGGATAACGAAATAATTATATCGATATAACGAAATAAATATATCGAGATAACGATATCAATATTATATCGTGATAACGATATAATTATATCGAGATAACGATTTATTTATATTGAGATAACGATATAATTATATCGATATAACGATATATATATATCGAGATAACGATATAATTTTTTTTTATTTATGTTCTGTAGAGGTCCTCTATGGGCTTCCGCACATTACCCCATCGACAGGACGACAGGAAACGTAAAGAAAAATGGAACGACCTTTCACCAAATAACGCACCTGAATTATTTCCAGCGGTTCAATCTAGGTTGGGAGAATACACTGTCTGCTTGCTATTTAAGTTATAATATGAAAAACTGTTGTAGACAAAATTCGGAGAGACATACAGTTTCTTTATTTCTAAATACAAGAGCTCACGAATGCGGGACTTTCAAGATAGGAACTATTGTGTAATTGAAGGCGAAAACGATCGCCTCAAATAATAGTGAGACGGAGTGACTGGATTCTTGAGAAATTGAAATGTACGTCTTATAATTGTTCCTACATGACAATTCTTTAACTAAATTTTAATTGACTAAAACAATTAAGCGCAATAACAGATTCAATATAAACCATTCTTAGTTCAACAGTGTCTATTAATTAGTGATTCTCTCTCAATGTATTGATTTGTTCGTATAGCATCAGAACTTTACTCCGGATTGAACACGACTTAGAAGTCCCATATGGGAAGTCGCACATGGGGCAACATTTCTACGCCTATCTATTTCTACTCTTTTCATGTGGCAGTCAAAACTGATAGGCCTTATTATCAAATCCACCTATATTTTTTTATTAAATGCTTGAAATAATTAACTTGTTCTCGACGTCTTATTTTCACTTTACGTAAAAGGTCGTAAAACTAACTAATCAATCAGTCATTCTTGACCAAACACAAAAATAACAAATAACAAAATGCCGAAGTTACTGTTAATTTATTTATTAATTGAAATTTCTTGTGCTTTTTGTTTGTTTGTTTTTTTCTTCTTCCATATGCTATAACTTGGTCCGATCTGTGACCCAGGGCTTGTTTTTTTTAAATAAAAATAAACCTTTAAAACACCGAGGCTTCATTCCGTGTATTAGACTCGGTGAATGCCTTTGTTCCTTGAGACATGTGTATAAGATCAAAAGATTTGCAAATGTTTATGCAACTTTGATATGTTTTTCATTATCAAAGCGGTAGTTTTTTACTTTTATGCTTGCTCAAAAACCTATTTTCTAAAAATATAAAATATCTTAAATTATAAACTTCATAAAAGCAAAGGAGTACATATGTATCTTCCATGTGCAAGGTTATGTATTTGAATTTTTTGGGGGTCAATTTTTAGGTCCTTAGGTTACACGGTCTCTATAAGATCCATGATATGTTTTACGTTTTGGGGTTTGCAAGTGTTTATTTATTATCTCCATTGGAGAGGCAAGTATTAACGAACTCTTTATTTTTCTTAGATATGGTGTACTTGTACATGAGATAATATCTCATGTGTACACTTGTTCAAATTTATGTAAATTCTAAAAAAATATGTAAATTCTAACGCCTTAGGATTAACTCCCGCCATCGTGGTTTTATCCTTAGCTACATTTGATATTACTGATTATTAGGATTTCGTTTGGTTTTATGCATTTTAAACTTTTTTTTTAATTATGGATTTCCTTTGTTTGGGTTCTAGTGCTGCTGATGAGGAATTAATTTCCGAAATGGCCATTCAGCTCATCAAAATTATTGCAGTTGGAGTTAACATATGTGTTATGGTCTCATGTTCATTTACTCCATATCCTTTCGTAAAATATTAAATGTTCTGAAATCTCTGTAATTTGTTTGTGCATACAAAGTACATATATATGTACATGAATAGCAAATAATGTAAGTATGTCGCGTTTTATTTCTCGGATTTTTAAAAAATTTATTCCTTTTCATTTGCATCTTAAAGAATGATGTTTTTTTTCAGAAAATGATGAAAATTATGAAAAAATGCAATTTTAGCATGTTTTGAAATGATGTCGGTGTAACCATGAAATTCAAGAGATCTATCGACTTACTAAATTTTTGAAGACTTACTCTGCTTGACAAATGAATGGTGATGGATTTGAGCAAGGTATATCATTCCACAAGCCATCATGATTAACAACCAGGCAATCTTCCCCACCCCCTATATTATTTGGTTCTGATGGCTCCCAGTTATGTGCAGCTATTTTAGTAAGAGATGTTGACCATATCCATTCACCTTCTATAAATAAATCTGATCCACCAAGATAGTACCGAGCAGCTAGATTAAATACAATACAGTCGATGGTTTAATACAATACAGGAGAAATATGATACAGCGCCCCTTTCTAAACCTAATTCAGTTTTAATGTAAAAAAAATATCAAAGGAACAGGGTCACCAACTGTGAATATTGGCCTTTACAAATCGAGTAATATATCATTTGTAAATCTTAGGTAAGGGTATCTACAATGGTCCAATAAATAAGAATAAGATAATTTTATCTTTTAATTTGTGCTATGATAGATAGATTCACGGGCACCAATCTCAAAACTCATAACATTTTGTTATGAAAGAAAAATCGTGATGATAATATCCTGTTATGAGTGATGATATCGAGGTCATCGCTTTGAAATGCACGAACCAACATTTATTATCATATTACCCGTAACGTACTTTTGTTTTTAAAAATCGCAGAATGTAATTAAGTTAATGATGATTTATATACAAAAATCATATTAAAAGGTAACCTATTGCTTGCTGAATTACTGCTTTTGTTGGGTTGAACTTGTCAAATTTTTGACAAACCGTCCGAAATTTGTCTTTTTTTCAAAATCAGCAATATGTGAAACGTCCGAATGTAATATTTACACTTTTGCCTTGATATGTTCCTTCGAAACCAAAAAAGATAATATTTTATATGAAATCGTAGATTTTGTGAATCGTTATGAGTGATGATATATAGTATATCCTTCTGGATCAAGTAGATTACGATATTTCTCCAGTTCGAGATAGTTAAATTTGTGATTTTCAACACGCGAGCTTTAGCGAGCATGTTAAAATCAGAAATTTAACTATCGAGAATGGAGAAATATCGTAATCCACGAGCAAACGGAAGGATATATTGTTTCTCCAATGACTTTTACTGTGTTTCAGGTGCATATTCAATGGTTCAGTACGGTTGTCAAAGTTTGTCGCGCTATCTGAAAGCCCACTTACGATGACGTCACAATAGACTTTATGAATGAAATAAAACGTTGCGGGAAACATCACGCAGAAATTTAACCAACATGTGGATTAAAAATAATACATATTTTTAACGAACTGGGTTAACACGCTAAGAATTGGAGAAATCAGGTTATGAGTTGTGGGATGTTTTATGAGTGATGTGACTAAAGGGCAAAGTAAAATCTCCACTCAAGGAAATATCTTCCAAGCGACGAATATTATTTTGATAGTAGTTTCAATATAATTTTACAATACAAAAAATCCTTTGTAGCTCACCTGGGTATGCCAGGGTGAGCTTTTGCCATCACTTGGCGTCCGGCGTCCGTCGTGAACTTTCATTCAAAGATCTTCTCCTATGAAACCACTGGGCAAATTAGAACCAAACTTGGTCACAATAGTCCTTGGGTGGTCCTTTCCAAAAAAAATATCTGGCAGGTCCGTACCTCTTCCAAGATGGCCGCCAGAGGGGAACATAGTTTTAACAGTGGACCCTATAGAAAAGACATTCAAAGATATTCTTCTCAAAAACTACCAGTCCAATTATAACCAAACTTAGTCACAATGGTTCTTAGATGGTCCCTTCTTAAAAAATGTATCCGGCAGGTCCGTACCTAATCCAAGATGGAGGCCAGCGGGGAACATAGTTTTAACATAGGACCCTGTAGGAAAGACATTCAAATATCTTCTTCTCAGAAACTCCTAGTCCAATTATAACCAAACTTAGTCACAATGGTCCTTAGATTGTCCCTTCCAAAAATGGTATCCGGAAGGTCCGTACCTCATCCAAGATGGCCACTAGCGGGAACATAGTTTTAACATTGGAGCCTATGGAAAAGACATTCAAAGATCTTCTTCTCAGAAACTACTAGTCCAATTAAAACTAAACTAAGCCACAATGGTCCTTAGACAGTCCCAACCAAAAAAGGTATCCGGCAAGTCTGCACCTCATCCAAGATGTACCTCATCCAAGATGTACCTCATCCAAGATGACTGCCAGCGGAACAGTTTTAACATTGGACCCTATGAAAAGACATTGAAAGATCTTCTCAGAAACTCCAATTATAACCAAACTTAGTCACAATGGCCCTTACATGGTCCCTTCCTAAAAAGGTATCTGACAGGTCCATACCTCATTCAAGATGGCCCCTAGCAGGAATATAGTTTTAACATTGGACCCTATGGACTATGCATTCAAAGATCCACTTCTCAGAAACTACTAGTCCAATTAGAAGCAAACTCAGCTACAATGGTCCAACAATGGTGCTTAAGTGGTTCCATCCAAAAAAATGTATCTGGCAGGTCCGTACCTCATCCAAGATGGCCACCATCTGGAACATAGTTTTTACATTGGTCAAACTCTTATTGATTTTTAGGGGAACCTCTGCCCAATTTTTTGAATTTTTATTTGAATTTTGGTCTGAATGTTTTAATTCAGCAATATGTATTACCTTGATAATAATGGGAACCCCTGCCCCAATTTTTTTTTGAATGGTGTTCTGTTATGGGTTGTAATGGATGGTGGATCTTTCGGTGGCCATGGAACCCAAACAAGAATACTGTAATTTAAAAAAAAAGTATTCTGCTAAATTTTATGTTTTTTTCCTATTGGAAATGCCGTTTATCTATGTCAGCCATGGTCCAGGTGATCGATACAGGCTCTTGAGAGCCTCTTGTTTTTAATGTAAGTGTTTTCTGTCTGTACCTTTTGTCAAATTTTAAGCATATTGCTTACATAGGTACCAGGGACAAAAGAAAATCATATCATATTGGATATAAAAATATAGCCATGATGACCTTTTCCCGTCACTGGTGCCCGCCTGTGCGTCGTTACTTTTTCCTTCAAAATCTTCTCCTCTGAAACCGCTGATTAGTCCCCCTTCAAAGTATTTTATATTCATTTTCGTGTCTCATCTAAGATGGCCGCCGGCAGGTAACATATTATAGTATAGAACTCTGTGGGAAACGCATTCAAAGATCTCCAAAATAACTGAACCAATCGGAATACTTTGTTATAATAACCCTTGGTGGTCACCTGCAAAGTGTGTGATTTTTATATATGAAAAAGAAAGGAATTGGGTAAATGTCAAGGAGACAACAACCCATATCCAGGTTCGCATTTTACCCGAGATGGCTGCCAACTGGTAACTCAGTATATTTTTTTAACCTTATTGGAAATGAATACAAAGATCTTCTCCTCTAAAACTATTGAGCCAGTTGGAAACTTGGTTACAAAAATTCTGTGGTAAAGATTGTCGCCAGCGAGGAACATAATTTAGCAACAACCCTATGGAAAATGCAATTCTATGAAACTACTAAGCCAATCGGAACCAAATCTGGTCTGAAACTGCACTTTTTGGACAATTCCGCTTGCTTTAATATCCATGGTCTTGGGGACAAGCATACGGATGAACTTTTTCTTAAGAAAATGACAGCAGATATAAACATTTTATTAGAAACCTGGAAAGGAGAAAGTCACAACACCCAAATTGAAGGTTTTATTTCTATAACTAAATTTAGAAAAAAACACAAAAAATCTAAGAGACATAGTGGTGGAATAATAATTTATATTAAAAAAATCTATCCTATTTATCAAAAGAAACAGATTCACCAAATAGAACATGGCTCAAACTTGATAAAACATTTTTCGGTCTGGAAAAGGATTTGCTCTTTATTTTTCTTAGATATGGTGTACTTGTACATGAGATAATATCTCATGTGTACACTATGTTCAATTACTATTTTCTAAATTTACATAAATTCTAAAACTGAAGGATTAACTCCCACCATCGTAGTTTTGTCCTTAGCTATATTTGATATTACTGATTATTCGGATTTCGTTTGGTTTTTATGCATTTAAACATTTTTTTCTAAATTATGGATTTCCTTTGTTTGGGTTCTAGTGCTGCTGATGAGGAATAAGTTTCCGAAATGGCCATACAGCTCATTAAAATTATTGCAGTTGGAGTTAACATATGTGTTATGGTCTCATGTCCATTTACTCCATATCCTTTTGTAAAATATTTTATACTTATGTGCTGTATATATCCAACCAAAAAACTCTGTTCATGCGAATGACGATTTGATAGATCTAGAAAATGAGATTTCTAAATTGTCCCCTCTTGGTGAAATATCATTAATTGGAGATTTTAATGCACGAATAGGTGGTGCTTATGATTTTATAGCAAATGAATCCGATAAATCTGATATTTTTCAAAATTTCCTTCCTTCTGATTATGATAATGATGATAACATATCTAGAAATTATCTTGATAAAGTCTCAAATCAACAAGGTCAAAACTTATTAAATATGTGCATGTCTTCAAGACTACGGATACTTAATGGTAGATATTTGGGCGATTCATTGGGTTTTCATAAGTGTTATACTGTAAATGGAAGCAGTACTGTTGATTATGCCATAGTTAGTAAAAACCTCCTGTCCTCAGTTTAATTTTTCTGTACAACTGATTTGAACTACTTATCTGACCATGTACAAATATATTATGTATTGAAGTGTAAAGGGTATGATAAAAATAATATATTGAAGAAAGACTTTTCCCATTTTCAAAAGTGTCAAGCTTATAAGTGGACACTTGAGTCAAAAAACAAAATGATAGAAGCCATACAAACAGAAGAAATCAAAAACAAAATTCTTAGTTTCGAAATAGAAAATTATGAAAAAAGGCAGATGGAGTAAACATAGCAACTGAAAATTTAAGCGAAATATTTCAAGACATATCATTTAAAGTTTGTATTATTAAAGTACCTATGCAAACAAGAAGCCTTGGTCTGACAGTGAACTTCGAAATCTTAAATCAAAAGTAAATTATATTGGTAAACAATTAAGAAATAAACCTTTTGACAAAACATTACGAAATAATTATTTTTCTGCTGCGAAAGAATAAAAAAAAGCAGCTCGAAGAAAAAATATGAATATCAACAGAAATTCATTAAAGATCTGTTTGATTGCAACTCGACTGATTCGCAAAAATTTTGGAACCTTTTAAAATCAAACTCGCCTAAAATAAATAAAAATTCACTTTCAAAACAAAGGTAATTTTAAAAATGAGAATATTGAATTTAAAAATTATATAGAAAAGTTATTAGAAGACACAGATGTCTCCTTTCATGATGAAATTACTGACAGTCCAATCTTAAAATATGAAGTTAAACAGATAATATAAGTTCATTAAATACCGGAAAATCTCCTGGACCAGATCAAATATTAAATGAAATAATTAAATATAGTAGCCCAGTTACTCTTAAATCTGTAACAAAATTATTTAACCTAATTTTAGATACAGGCTTTTATCCTGATAGCTGGAATAAAGCATTTATTACTCCAGTTTTTAAATCTGGAGAGCATGACGATCCTAACAACTATAGAGGTATCTCTCTTTTGAATGGACTATCAAAAATTTTCAGTGCTGTTCTTAATAAAAGACTTTCGACTCATATGCAAGATAAATTTAGTCCTGTACAATTTGGTTTCCGACCAAACTACAGAACAACAGATAGTGTTTTTGTTTTTAAAACATTATTTAATAAATATTTTTCTCTCAACACAGAGCCTGGTTACGCATGCTTTGTAGACTTACGCAAAGCTTTTGACTCTGTATGGAGAAAGGCTCTGTTTTACAAATTATTACAAAATGGAATTGGAAAAAAGATGTTCAATATAATTAAAGAAATGTACACCAATACTTATTCTGCAATTAAAATAGATGGTGAACACTCAAAGTATTTTAATATTAACAGAGGTGTCAGACAAGGGGATTCTCTGAGTTCCAGTCTTTTTAGCATTTTTATAAATGATATGCCCGAAATATTTCTTCAAGATACTAGTTTTCCTCTAATTTTAGAAACTTCAAAAGTTGGAAGTTTGTTTTTTGCAGATGACTTGGTTTTATTATCTGAAACTAAAGAAGGTCTTCAAAATAGCCTCAATAAATTAGCCGAATACTGTGACAAATGGCAGCTAAGTGTAAATTGTAAAAAAAAAAACTAAAACAATGATACTAAACTACAATAGAATAAAAGAACAAGCTTCATTTACATATAAAAATGAAACTATTGAGTCAGTTAATGAATTTAAAATTTTAGGTATTTTGATATCTAAAAATGGAAACTTGATTTCATCTGCAAAACAACTAGCTCAGAAAGCACAGAAAGCAATATATTCAATTAGAAGTTATACAAGTAATATGAATGACATGCCGGCTAACTTAGCTTGTCATCTTTTTGATTCCATTGTCCATCCAATTTTAACCTTCAATAGTGAAGTTTGGTATATGGATATTTATCGAACTTATTACAATTCAGACCGTCGTGCCAAAATAAATAATAAAAATCCTGATTATTTTCACTACATAGACAGATCCATTATTGATGGAGTTCATACCAAATTTTGTAAATATACTCTTGGAGTAAAAAAAATGTGCAAGCAGTGTGGGTAGATACCCAATAGATTGTTTTATTAAATCTCAGTCGCTTCTATATGAAGAGAGAATATTTAATACAAAAACAAATCCTATTCTTAAAGATTGTTATAATGTGTCAAAAATGATGGATTCAAATGGTATTTATTCATGGTATACATATATAAATCATATTAGAGAGGAACTAAATGTTATTAATATTAATAATTGTGAAAATGATTGTTTCAAATCTAGTTCTAAAACCAATAAAAACTATTTTAAAAAGGAGACTAGCAATTTCTTTAAAAAAAAATATGAAGAAAAAATTATCAAT
>MJUU01025947.1:83518-94838 GCA_002080025.1 Modiolus philippinarum | reverse complement strand
GTTTAATGTTTGATTCAGCGGAGAGAGTGGTTTTTTGGGTATAGCACCTTGATTTTTTTTTTTGCCAAAAAACTTGGGGATCTTCGAATTTCTTTATTAATAAATACACAACCCATCTTTCGGATGGGATGTAAACTCAGGTCCACGTGTTGGAAGAAATGCCACGCTTCCTGCACGTTAAAGAACCCTTGTAGCAAGCTCCTTTTGAGGTGGTCCGTAGGTGATCGGCTACAAGGCTAAATTCCCCGCCCTTGACGATTTCACCCTACTTTTCCAGTGGCAGTCAGAATTTTCCGTCCCATGGCCCTTTCCATACCCCAAAGTGATTATTTATCAACAAACTTGTTCTCGTCTTGATATAGCTGAAATATTGCTGAGTAGACGTTAAACAATATTCAATCAATCAATCAATCAATCGAATTTCTTTTTTAAATTTCACTCAAATTGATGCATGTGAAGTTTTACATTAGACTACCTTTATATCAATAAATGCATTATCATAATTGTGACTTGCTTGAATTATTCTTGGTCAGAAATAATAATAATTTCTCGTGTAACAAGATTATAGTAATATTCAACAATTGAGAGACATTTTCTGCGGGGGCGATTTGAATCTGTCCTGTAGTCACATCACTCATGAAACATCCCACAACTCATAACCCGATACCCTCACTCATAACGATTCACAAAATCAATAATTTCATATAAAATGTAATCCTTTTTAGTGACAAAGGAAAATATCCAGGCAAAAGTGCTAATATTACAATCGGACGTTTAACAGTATATGTATTAAATATTGCTGATTTTGAAAAAAGACAAATTTCGGACGGTTTGCCAAAAATTTGACAAGTTCAACCCAACAAAAATAGTAGTTCAGCAAACAATACGTTACCGTTTAATAGACCCTTTGCATCGAATGTGTTTACGGAAAAGTTTACGTATAAACGTATAAGTATATATATTTAGTCCATTTTAGGTATTTTGATCCCGTAAATCTCTCATACACAATAGAACTTTTTATAAGACAATAATTCACTACATGTCAAATACTAAGATGTACATCACTATCATGAAAGTGCGAAAGGGAAAAACGGTTGACTTGCATTCCCTGCGAAATTGACTTGTGTGTTCCAGATGTATTATGGGAAAATAAACAATCAGTTAGACGAAAAATGTGGCATTTAGGTTAAAAATACATTTTTTTCTAACAGAAATTAGTATTTGACGTTGAAATATATAAGTCATGAGCATTATTATGATTACAAAATACCTTTATATTAGAATAATTTAAAATTTGACATATTTTAAAGGCATTTTACCTATTTATGATTTTAGGTAATAATTTCATTATTAAAACATCTGTTCTTTTTACAAAACATGTCTTTCGCATTTAGCAACCTAGGTTCATTGTTGTCAAGCCGCATCATATCGTAACAGCTGAAAATTCCAGTAAATGCGATAGGGTTCTGTCTTGGGAGCGAAAGTTTACTTGCACGAGGGCTACAGTTTTCTTGCATGAAAACTCCAGAGGAGCGATAGTTTACTATGATGAATTTTAATAATAGTGCGATCGGACATAAAACTTTCATATTTCGTTTGCTAATCACCACCAAACGGCTATTTTTATATTCGATTTGGGAAAAGAGTACAATAATGTAAATAAATGCTCAATATTGTGCAAACAAAGAGCTTACTGAACGATTGATACTTAGAAATGTAATTTATATGCTATAGTTTATTGTGTAGTGGGGTAAAGTTGACTCTGATTCATGCTATAGTTGGTTATTGTACTCCCAAAAATAATCATAATTTACTTGGGTGTTCACAAATGAAAGTAACAACGTTTTAAATATGGAAAACAAATTCGTATATTGAAAATATTAAACGATTCCCAATTTTTGCAATTCAGTTCTACGCTTTACAAATGAAACATTTTTATTCTTTTAGTTTTAAAATGATGGACCGGACTCATTTTCAGATCTATTACCGCGAATTTCTACAACTTATAAAATACAAAGAAGTTACAATTATTTTGAATACATAAAAAAATGTTTACACTCTCAACTGAAAAGTCACATAACAAGTCAGTCACATAAGAAAAAGCGAGTGTGGCATTCAAAAGGTATTCAATAATAAACTAATTGCAATTTAAATTTGCAATTCCAGTTATTGCAAATCTTGTGCAACCAGTTTTGACAGCTACCACATAAGTGTTAATAATTTGAAAAATTTCATGAGTCTTGCGAAATTAAAATTATTTAGTTGATAACGAAATACCGAAGTTACTGTTAATTTTTTTCTGCATATGCGCACCTGTGTCTCATCAGTGCAGATCAAACCAAATCATTTGGAAGTCCTTGAACCGAAGAAACGTGTAAAAGCTGATAGAGAACAAATAACCAAAAAGGATCTAAATAGAAAAGCCAAAATTCAACCAAAATTGATATGTTAATACAAAATTTAAAAAGCATAGAAATTTGATAATCCTATTAGAAAATGCATTTTCCCATGAGATTTCACTATTTTTCACTATTCCCAATGGGAGTTTGAATTACTGGTATTGCCATTGGAAAAATATTCCCATTGAAGTTAAAGAAATCCCATTGCACATGCACGGCAGTAGTAAAAGTCCTATAAATTATTTCAAAGTCCCATGAGAAATACAAATATTTGATATTTACTGATTATTCGGAATTCTTTTGGTTTTATGCATTTTTGGACATTTTTTAGATTGTGGATTTCCAATTTTTGGGTTCTAGTGCTGCTGATGAGGAATTAATTTCTGAAATGGCCATACAGCTCATTTAAATTATTTGCAGTTGGAGTTAACATATGTGTTATGGTCTCATGTTCATTTACTCCATATCCTTTCGTAAAATGCAGTGAAATACCATATTTTTGTATTTTCCATTGGATTTTGAAATTCCCATGTTTCTTTTTAAATTGCTGCTGTGTTAAATCATAAGATATAGAGTTAAAAATATGATTTGGTCAGCTCTTTGCGATTTATTCAAATTTCTTGGTCATTCTCAAAAATGATTGCTCAAGATTTGCAATCATTGGAATTGCAAATTAAAATTGGAGTGAGTTAATATTTAAAACACTTTTGCAAAGTTCTCAATTTAATTTGACAGAATAGTAGAGTCAAAATGAAATCTTGGAACTTACACCATGGAAAAGAATACAGCAGTGATCATGGTGATACACAAAAAAACTGTCGCACATATGCAAGAAAATTTCGCTTTCAGATATCTGAGTACACGAGTTAACTATAACGATGAAGTTCTTGACCACCTTCGTTTGTTTCAGTATATATCTTTTATCCCTTAGATTTTATTTGTGCAAAATGACTTAAACTGCACGAAATGTTTTCAAGTCTATAATATATAAGATTTTAAACTGTTGATGGTGTTGTTGTTCTTAAAATGGCGTTTAAGTCAAATAACTGACCCGAAGACACTCAATTTGTCGATTTTAATATGTGTGTTGAAAAGAAAAAACTAAGATACAGAACATACGTTTAACAAAAAGTATTAAGAAAATGGGATGCAACAATCATATCTTATAATTATGTAAAAATATCGTTTAAATTGAGAAAAATTCAGATATATCAGACGACAAAAAATTTAGAATGTAAGTAAACTTTACTCAGAATGCAAGTCAACCGTTTTTCCCATTCGCACTTTCATGATAGTGTACATGAGTTGTACAAGAAATCCAAACCACGGTTATAGTTCTTTATCCATTGAGTGGTGTGGGTAGAAGAGCTGGGTGAATGATTCTCTGAGTTTAAAATTAAGAAACACAGATGAGAAAAGAAAGCAGGCATGCAAGATCAAAAGAGGAGTCTTTTGAGGGGATAAACACATAAGCAGAGATGGTTATTGCGTTTTTGTCATCCTTGTAAAAGCGGGAGTGTGTCTTTGCATTTGCAAAACGTGACATTCAACTAGTCAAGCGCCTTCTGATTTATTAGCATTCCATTTGAATTTTTTTCTGCGACAACAAGTTTTGCCCCATACAAACATTTATGACGGTTAAATTTCCGAGTTTGTCCCCGAGCTTTTTTCCTTCTGTATTCTTTAAAATAGGTACATTGAAATTATTGCAGTTGGAGTTAACATATGTGTTATGGTCTCATGTTCATTTACTCCATATCCTTTCGTAAACCTTGGCAGTGTAAATAAAGACCGTCACATAAAACATACTAGTAATCAAACCAATCTTTCCTTATTTTTCTGAATGCCATAACCAGGAAGTTTTTTAAGGGAGTACGAGTGTCAAAAAATTTGTAATTGTTTTGAAGAGCACTGGTAATGGAACAACTTGAGCAAAAAAATTAGAAAATCCATGAAGAAATTTTTGAGATATAAGACGTCAAAATTTTGGCGGGTAACAGTTCTCTCTAGAGTATTCCTTTAATTTGGATAAGATGTTTATATGCATTTAAATATATGAAAATATAAGAAGTTGGTTAGTTTTTATACACTGTCTATTTTATACATTTTAAAGTGACCTATGACCAAGAAAATATGATCTCCGTGCAAAAAATTTAAACACTGTTTGAATGGATAAAACCGAGGATATCGAATGCTCCTTAAAATCTGAGGCTCATACTCAAAAGGTTAAAGTGATTTTTTTAATTAAAGCCTGTGATTAATCATTGTAACTAAAGTATAAAGTGATCTTTCAAAACAAAAACTCGTGACAAGTACGCAAACTAGATATACGTTTCATGCTTTACATAAGCTAACGATGGCTGAAGGCTAAACCTACAAAATGCCGTTCGCACATACCACGCTTTAATTTTTTTCTATAGGAAAACATCAGAGAAAAAAGGGGGTTGGGTGACAAAAACTGATTTACCCCTTCCACTGACTTTTCTTAGGTGCTGTATACCAAGTGTGGCTTTCCGGAATTCCTATGAAGTTCGTCTTCTGTCTTTATGTTTTTTCCTTTCAATTTTCTCTTTTTTTTTGAAAGTTGTCCGGGAGATTGTATCTTGAAGTTAATTTGGGATAAGGACTGGCTATTGATTCAAGGAGAATAACGTATGAATTTTGAGTTGATGTGTATTATTTTTTTAACAATTGGGTATATGCAGTGGCATTTTTTTAAAGCTTGTGCCCCTAGGCTAAATAAATATTCTTAGTTCGAAAAAATGCCTTAAAGAGGAAAACCTTTCATTAATTACAATTAAATGTAGGAAATATAGATTGGTAATGCGTTTTAATATAAAGAGATGTTTTGATGATGATGCAAACAGTGCCTTTGATCTTTTAAAATTCACTCAAGCCTTTTCAAATACAATTTCAATGAAACCTGAACGAATAGTTTTAAATTAATCGAACACACCGAAAAGTAAATGAATTGTGTTTAAGTGGACGATTAACATATACGTGATCTTTGAAAAACACACTTGTTCCAAGCATGCAAACGTGTTTGTTTCAATACTTAAGCTTTTCAAACACGTTACGAGTTTTTTTCTCTCGAATGAATTGTTTCAGTTATTTATTTAAAAAGAAAACAACCACATTCTTCTATCGTCTTGTACGCGATAGTAAAATTTAAAAAGTAACAAGTACTAATGCGTAACTTGCTATTTCTTTTTTTTTAATAAGATTAAATTGATCTTGTTCTAATATAGCTGAGATGTTGTTACTAACTGGACGTAAAAATCTAATTAAATATTCATAAACTTAAAATGTTCATCTGATTTTCAAACGGAGAATTTGGTTGCAATACATATATTGTAATACATTTTTTTAAAAGAGGTGTTTTCGCACTGGTGAGAACAATGCCTCTGCTCTTTAAAATCCCTTCAAGCCTATTCCAATTAATGAGGAGATGGTCAGGGGTGCCTTTCTCCCGTCCATCTCTCCTTTCTCAAGCCCCTGTCTCTCTGTCTCCCCTTGTTGTCCTTTTTTCCTTTCCCCTTTCCTGTCCCCTTTGTCCTTTCCCATATCGCCTACCCCTTGCCTATTTCTCCCGCCCCTATCCTTTTCTCCAGGTCCTGCTTTACCCTGTCCGTCTTCTCATTTATGTAAATTCGTAAAAATGTGAAAATGAAACATCAACGATTACACAGAAATAAATCGAGCAGACCGAAAGGTAAATAATCTCTGATCTTTGAATACTACACTTGTGCCATGCGTGTAAACGTTTATCTTTCAATACTCCAGCTTTGCAAACACGTGACATGTAAGATTAGTTTTCCTCTATTGAATTTTTTACTGGCAATTAAAATAAATGCATTGAAAAAAAAAAACAAGCAAACAAAACAAAACAAACTCAGACAAAATGGTTTCATAAAATAATTATGAGGTCAGAAAATAGACATGTCCTATCAATTCAAATATATAAATTTCTCGTATCAACTTTTTGTCGGCCGCAAAACGTAGAGCTAACATATTGAAAAAATAGTGAAAATTCGCTCCGAGTTTTCAGAACATTTTTTCAATAGAAATTCGTGAATCTTCATGACGCAGAGCCAAAGCCCTTCGCGTTTGGTTTTGAGGTATGATTGGATTTGTTTGTTCTGGTTTGCTCATGCATTTAATTGATCTTTCTTTGATAACATTTGCTTTATATACGAAATTTTCACTAAAATAGACATTTATTTTTGCATATGTAAAATGATAAACTGATGTCGAGTTCTTTGAGACATAAGTTACGCTACTCTCCATATGCGCCTTTGCGATACGTCAATACGTATAGGCTTTTGTATACGTCCTAGATGCAACGTCTCTAATAAGATTTTTGTATGTATATCATCCTTGACTTAATAGCGATCGAACTACAATCTCCGATTTTTGAAAACAAAAGAACGTTACGTGTAATACAAATGTATAATGATAAATGTTGGTACTTGCATTTCGAAGCGGTGACCTCGATATCATTACTCATAATAGGATATTATCATCACGATTTTTCTTTGTGTTATAAGTTGTGAGATTGGTGCCCATGAGATTGGCTCCGACCTAAGATTATTTCTCTACATTAAACGTACAAATATTTAATAAAGTTGAAAACTTGAGGTTTTTTTGGGGTCAAATACGCCAGATCGTCAACAAAATCCTCTTATTGTTATCATTATTAGTGATACCAGTGTTAAAGAAGTGCAAGCTTATGAAGTAAGCTTTACAGTTATAAATAATTTCTAAAATTTCACATTGTCGCTGCTACATATCTTAAATTTCAAAATAAAATGGTATTTGTAAATTATACCAATATCTGAATTCGGAACGGTAAAGGCCGAAAATTTAAAAGGAAGAAACGTGCATTTTTCTTTTCGAAATGATAATGGATTCCGGCTATAGAGCTGCCGGGTACGTCCCCAGTTGTTGGATAGGGGAAAGCCCTGACTCTACGAGGTAGTCAGGTCATAATACGGAAAGCCTAACCGGCTATATGCAGAAATGCCACGCCCTATGCAGTATTAAGACCTTGTTTGTTTCTCTAAGGAGACCAGACGCACTGTGTGTCGTATAGAAGGCTAAACTTCCAGTCCCCTTTTCCAGTTGCAATCAAAACTCGTTGCCTCGGTTGTCCCTGCCAATTCATTTCTGTCTTCTTTCACTTACTTTTTTGTAAATTGATTAATTTGTTCTCGTCTTGATAGCTGAGATATTGCTTACAGAACTCTCGAACTCTAAACTCTAACTAATCAATCAATCAATCAATCAATCAATCGAAATAATAATAGACGAAATACACTATCATTAATAATGCAATATCAGAGTTTTTTTTAAGTGAACGGAAGTTGTGAATTTTAACAAGAGTTGCAGCCCTTATTGAACACTAAACAATGAATATGTGGTAGTGTACTTACTCCCTGCTATTCCTTTGAGTTCTTCCTTGATAAAATTGATTTCGAGGTCTTGTTCTGGTTCTGCGAGCTTGTATCCAAAAGACATGCAGTAACTCTGACAAGAAGAAAATAAGCTCATTAACTATTTATTTCACTAAAATAACAAGTTACTCATGAGCCTGTGTTCGTACAAATGAACTATCGCTAAGCAGCCTATTCAGCCTATTAAACCGGTTAAACCCTACCGCTGGCTTTTGCTAGTGCCGGTACCAAGTCCGGCAATCCGGAGTTCCTATTCGGGATTTTCTCTAGTCTCTTACGTGTTTTTTTTTCTGGTGCGGTTCCCCTGTGGATTGTGGCATTGTAGTTTTTGGCCATTATAGGTGTTAAGGAAGTTTAATAATTTTTTGCCCGGCGACCCCCTTATTTTTTCCTTAATTTCATTTTATGCATCTTTTTGAACATTCTGACAAAATTTTATTCAGTTGGTGTTATTTTGTCATATTCATTATTGGATAAATATTGCTCATGTTAAACCTATAAAAAATGTAGAGGAGTTCGGTTTCTCGTCATTTTTTGAAACATTTGTATCTCAAAAATTTCATCGGTAACCTATTGATTATTTTGTCTTGAATTACTTCTTTGTTGATTTTCTCACAAAAAATTACATTTAATTGAAATCCTTGTTATTTTAAAATCGACCAGCAAACATCCTTAACTGTTGTCTTGACTGTATAATTGGCAACACAAAATAGTGAGATGTGGGCACTTTAAATATATAAACAAGTAGTCAGTATAATAATTCGAGAAAAAACACACATTCACAAAAAAAAAACCAAAAAAAAAAAAAAAACTCTGAATAAAGGCTAAAGTTTGAAGGCGTCATAGTTTATCAATATGAGAAATGTACATTATAACTGAAATAAAACGATGGTTGGTTCCATTGAATCAAGTAATACGCAAGTGAGACAAAGCTTCCACTGGCCAAAGCGAAATGCATTGAATGGCCCTTTTAGTAGTTAATAATCACAGATCCAGCCTGAATTGAATTAAATCAATTTAATTGATTATTGTATTTTTAGATTGAAGTTTTGACAAAAAGTAAATATGGCGCCTACTTTTCATTGACTCTGAGTTGATGATTGATTGATTGATCCACATGGTCCAGTGAGCAATATTTCAGCTATAACAGGACGAGAGCAAGTTAATAAATTAAAAAAAATGAGTAAGAGAAGAAAGAAATAAAGGTGGAAAGGGACATACGGGGTAACGAGTTTTGATTGCAACTGGAAAGGGTGAGAAATGGGTAGTGGCACGAAATTTAGCTTTGAGTGCCAGTGAATCTACTCTCTTTAGACAATATAGAAGGGGTCTTCATACTACATAGAGCGTGACGTTTCTCCAAATAGTTTGGCTACAATGGTTCGCGGTCAGGTTTTCCATATTATGACCTGACTACCCCGCATAGACAGGGCATTCTTCTATCCATCAACTGGGGACGCACCCAACAGCTCTGTAGCCGGATCCCCTGAAAACCGATTCAAGAGCCGGGCCCTAAGTTGATGATAAAACAATATTATTTTATAAAAGGTAATTGAGAAGTTGATAATCATGTATCATGTATAAATGTTATGACTCACGTTTGCTTCCGCCCATGAGGAAGCGGATCTTTTACTGAAATAGTAACAAGTGTTTCCATGCTGCAACCATCCAGATGGACATGCTTAAATGATAATATTTTCATTTACCGCTGTATAAAATTACACTCGTTTGAATATTGCATATATTATGTAAAATATATGGACTTACTATGAGATAACTGCAGTACAATACCGAAGGAGCAAAGGAGTGATATTTACAAAAGTTGAAGTCCAAAGACATGGCAAAAACGAGAACACAGAAAACAATGACGTTAGACAGCTACAAAGCACAGAAATTAAAACAATACAACATTCAAAACCAAGGCACTCACAGTGTGAACTGCCATGAAACTTAGAGTGGCATCTGGTGCTCAAGAAGGGTAAGCATGTCCTGCTCTGTTAACAGCACCAGTCACAGTCAGTGAGGAATATATTTTTTTGAGAGATTTGTGAGGTAGCTGAATGGTGTTATGTCATTTTTTAACCCTGAGACAAAACCAATTATAATCCATGGTACATGTTACTTCTATAACCCTAAAACAGTACCAAGGTGAAATTCTGAAAAGCTTTTGTAATCACTTAAGTTTTCAAACATGGACAAGGACAGATCGGTACAACAAACATAAATACGAAGACAAAACTAAAATGTAACAAGAAAACACAAAAAACTAAAGCACTAACACATTGTAACAGTATGAACTCCCATAAAAACCGAGAGCGACATCAGGTGGTCTAAGCAAAACGCATTGTTGAAGGCTTCATGGTGACTTCAAGGTGAAGAACAAATAAAAAATCATTGTTCCATTGCTTTGTTTTATCATGTATTTTAAGCAACTTTGTCTCATTTACTCTATATCCCTTCACTGGTTATAGTGAACATAGGATAGCAAAAAAGAAGGGTAAATTATTTTCTCTAATAATATGTCAAGTTTAAACCGGTTTTGATCCGTTAGATAAATTTTCTTTATCCAACGTATGTTGAATAAAGCCCCGTGCTATTTCCCGCCAAATCTATTCAGAATCCAATTCTCGGTGTTTATCATTGATCATTAGAGAAAAAGATTACACCACTTTATCCCGATTATTACCATATTTTATCCACTCTCGATAGTTAAATTAAAAAATTTAAAAATGCTTGGCAAGCCTTGCAATTAAAATGTCTTCTATTCAAGCAAGCTTTATCATATAAACAACTAAAACCTAACGAAACCCCCCCAAAACTATATCTTACCTCTATGAATTCTGAATATAGACGTTTGATCACAAAATTGAGAAATAAGTGACCATAATCTTTTGATTGAAAAAGGACGACTCCTTAAAATACCAAGAGACCAGAGAGTTTCCAATTTTTGTAATTTGTTAGAAGACGAAAAACATTTTTCACTCGATTGTAAACATTATTATAATATTAGATCTATATTTTTAGACAATTTAACAGAGGAAAATGATGAATTTAGAAGTTTGTCAACGATAGACAAAATTCTTTATATCTTGAACCCATCTACACCATCCCAAGTAAATAGACTAGGTTCCTTTATCAAATAGTCACTAGTACTGAGGACAGGGGACTCTTAAATATTTGCTTGTATATATATTGTGTTTGTTTGTTTAATTTGCCACAAACTTTGTAAGTTTAATGACAATAATCTTTTGAATTTGAATTTGAATTAAATGTTTAAAATTTAGCTATCACTAGTGGATAAAATAAGGTAGTGAACGTGATCTTGTGGCGTAATCTATATATCTTTCATTGTTACTCAAATCTCATATTGTATCATATAGGTATAGTGTTAAAAAGCTTAGTTGTGTCTCATGTAATATCTTAGCCATAAGGCACGGACTATTTAATTTTCGGAAGGGGGGGGGGGGG
>MJUU01025947.1:47951-77272 GCA_002080025.1 Modiolus philippinarum | reverse complement strand
TATCGTTTCCGAGATATCGCGATAACAAAATTTCGAATGGCGGCCATTTTGAAAATGGCGGACGAAAATTTTTTTTTGACCAACCAGAAATGTAGATCTTTAT
Source organism: Modiolus philippinarum (assembly GCA_002080025.1). Taxonomy (NCBI): domain Eukaryota; kingdom Metazoa; phylum Mollusca; class Bivalvia; order Mytilida; family Modiolidae; genus Modiolus; species Modiolus philippinarum. The sequence continues at coordinate 77,169 of MJUU01025947.1, read as the reverse complement.
GAGAGGAGTATTTTTGCAACACAATGTTTTCATAAATTTTTTATCGTTTCCGAGATATCGCGATAACAAAATTTCGAATGGCGGCCATTTTGAAAATGGCGGACGAAAATTTTTTTTGACCACAGATTTGTAATCAGGACCATTAAGGCTACCTGGAAACCAAATTTTATCAAAATCGGATAACTTTAAGAAATTTGCATATTTAGGGGCCACAAACGCGTAACCGGGGTCGCGACCCAAAATTTTTTTTTCGCATAACGAAACATCCTGAGTATGAATCCAACATTTTCCCCACATCAGAATTTTGACATCCGTTACGGTTACGGAGCAAACATGATAACAAGGTTTTCGGTCTTTGGGGAGATAACTCCGTTACTAAAAATAGATCGGTATCACAGGGTCAGTGGCTTCGACCCCTCACTAAGCCGAATAATATGACCAAGGATCGAATTGATATCTCGTGACACTTTTACTCTTTTGGTCGCGGAAAAAAAAAAAGAATAATAATAATAATCAGAAGAAATACAGTAAGGTCTTTCACATGTGGTGAAAGACCTTAATAATCAGAAGAAACGTAGAATAACAACATGTCACCCCGACAAAGTCTGGGGTGACATAATAATAATAATAAGAATAATAATAATCAGAAGAAACGTAGAATAACAACATGTCACCCCGACAAAGTCTGGGGTGACATAACAACAGGCCTAAAATAGGTGCATCTTTAGTCACTTCAGAGTGGAACATTCACATTCTACCATATTAGAATCGAATAACAATTTAACAAAGTTACTGTAAATTTAGTTTCTGCATATGCGCTTTTCGACGACTTATGTCTCTTAAGTGCAGATAAAATTAAAACATTTGGAAATCCATATACCAACTACGTTTTGTAATTTAACCATGGGCTGTGCCTTTATATTCGCACATTTCAACATTCGGGTAAAATTTGAATAAAAAGGCATAACCCATGATACCTGCCATGAAATATTGCCTAAAGACATGGATCCGGTATTTGAAAAAAAATCCTATGCTACCCCTGATTTAATGTATTAACCTTAATTTGTGAATATAGAAATGATAGTCACAGACAACTCATAGAATACTACAGATGTTTAAAGCGGGGGTAATAACAAAATAACCGAACAGAGCTGTCACGAGCCGAAGTCCATGAGACAAAAAGACAAATCACGTGGAAACCACAGTAAAAGAAATGTCTAGCGCAATGGTCTTGACTTAGTACAAGCCTACCAAATAAAATGGTGGGTTAAACCGTTTTTATGGCATGCAAAATCGAGCCTTCCATTGCAGTAGTGTCAGGTAGTAACTCAACAGCAATTGCTGTTGAACGGTCGTAAACAGTTAAAAGAAATGATCATCCCAGTACTAAGTAAAAGAAGAATCTTGAATCAGAGTTCGGAGCGACACTTCAAATTATTCCACAAGGGACTCATATCTATAAGAGAACTTTTTAATGATCATATGTGACGGAATTTTTTGAAGCCTTGATTAATAAGGAGGGTCACGGAGATGACTATGTCTAATGAGAAAGTCTGTATAATTTGTGTATAATTTGTCAAGTATTGATAAATTAGGAAAAAATGACATTCTGGTAATTTTGTCTTACATTCAACGCCTGCTTCGTTGTATGTTGTTCCATCAAAATGGTAAAAATACAATTTACCATGTTGAGAACACCCCCTCCCCACAAAAAAGTTAAACAAACACTTAAATAATTTGCTCATTATACAAACCATTTACTGGATTCTATGGGTAGTCTGTGACTTTCATATGAAGTTAATTGTATCAGAGATTGACTGACTCACTAATAGTTTTACGGGTGTCGCTGGTGGAGCAGGGCATGTACCCTTCCGGATCACATGATGGCACTCTCGGTTTTCATTGGAGTTCACACTATAAGTGATTTGGTTATGAATGTTGAGTTTATTTCCGTCTCTTTTTGCTGTGTGTATTCCTGCTTTTGCCATGTCTCTGGACTTCAATTATCCCGGTATTTTACTACCGTTCTATCCTACTTGCTTTGCTAATAAACTTCTAAGTTAATGAACAAAAACGATACGTTTACACTAATTGCTTTACGTACCTTCTGCCGAATGGTAATGTATAGTACAATAATATTGGTATAATCTGACTATAGTGGTGGATAGGTAAATGCCCTGCCTATCCAGAGTAATCCGACCATAGTACGGAAAGCAAGGCCGCAAACCGTTAAAGACAAATGGTGGGAAAAATGTCACGCTCAATGCAGGATAAAGACCCCTTCTCTGTGCCGATACAAGAAAAATTTCCTGGGGAGGGTATAGAAGATTGCGTTTCCATTCTCCCCTTTTCCGATGGGAATCAACACTCGTTGTCCCAGTTGTTCCTTCCATCTTAATTTCTTTATTCTCATAAAAATCCGTCATTTATTAATTTGTTCTCGTCCTGATATAGCTGAAATATTGTGTTCTAGACGTAAAACTCCAACTAATCAATCAGTTCAAGTTAATTAACTTCTTAGTTATTATTACTCTATACCACTAGCATACTTTAAGTTGGGTCTTGGTGCCATAAACAGTTTTATGGGTCATTGAGGGGCAACATTTTTATTTTGTTTTTATACGGAATTAAGTTAGAAATTAATCCATACATTGTGAAATAAAACCATAGCATAAAACTGTGATCGTTTATATATTGCTTTGGCTATTGGCCACTTTGTCAGGCAACGGATGACAGTGTTTGTAAGAGTACTTTGCCCGATATATTATGCTTGTTGGCGACCCTGCAGTCAAAAGGCTGACGAAAAAGAAGTAAAATAGTGGATACATGGATGTAGCGTTGTTCAACCTTTAGCAAGTGAATTCCGCTCTAACTGGTACTACGGGCCGTCTTGAACTTACCATATGGTAGGAGTGTTTGCTCTTTGTTGAAGGCTTCATGTTGACTTCAAGATGAAGAACGAGAATGAAAGAGTTGCTCCGTTTGCTTAATCTTATCATGCATTTATATGGATTTTGTCCCATGAACATTTACTCCACATTCCAATATTTGTTCATACACTACTAAAAAACATAACAAGCAAGTGAGACAAATTGCTATGACCAACAAAATCACAGACTAGTTAACGATGTTGCAAATTATAAGAAGTCAGAAAAAAAAGGCAAAAGTGTCAGAACAACCTTAACAGATGTCAATTACAATTTTCAGAATCTAGATTTATTGAAATATCTTTGGTGTTTTGATATTGCATGTATATTTTCAGATTATTTACCAGGGGATATTTTCAGCCCATATGTACAGTACATAGGTACTGACCAAAGTTGACACGCTCTTTTATATTTTGCATTTTTTGGATTATTCAAAAACGTGTTAAAGAAAAGTGAAATTTTCGCGAGGACTGAAATTTGCACCCGATTGTTAACGACAAACATAGTAAAAACAATTCGGAAAAGAAAATCAAATAGATGGTATTCAATTGTACTAAATAAAAATCTCATTAGAATTTAATACAAAAATGATAAAAGTCTTTTTATTTGCCTTGCTACTCTTTAACCAATTTACACCGTGTCTCTGTAATAAAGAAAATAAATTATGATAAATGAGCGTCCATTAATTTCTACATACCTGTCCTCGTACTTGTTGTTGTTTTTCTATACACTGTAAACGGGGAAATTTTTACAGGTTATATTTTTGCGATTTTATTGGATAAACATTTCACGTAGGGTTGTTATCGCGCCAAATGCTTTCATATTCGACAATGTCATTGCTTTGGATAGGAAACTTGAAAACTATAATATTCGCATGAGGGAAATTATAGCAGATTTTTCTTGATCGTGAATATAGCGAAAACTACAATAACGCAAAATCTCCACCTTTACAGTAATGTTTTATTCAGTATGTGTATGGTACTGTACACATTTTTTGTAGTTTTGCTTCGTTTGGTGTACTTGTCGCTTTTGATAAGGTGTTGAATTGACAGTACTGTGACATTTCTTGACAAAGTTTATTTTGGTGTCAATTTTTTTCACTTCTTTTTTTACTTGTATCTAATGAACATTACTTAAGACGGGGATATTTTGATCCTCTCTTCCTCACCACTAGTGACAGAGTCAGGTGAGCTTTTACCTTTATATTGCCTCGAAAATCTTCTACGAAATCAGAAAGCCAGTTTGAACAAAATGTTAGGATAATTGATCCAATATCCACCCGCCTGATTTTTGGGCATGGATCGTGTCTCTGACCTTACATTGATTACATGCTACGCGTGCAATGTTTCAGTTTCTTTCGGAATATTCTTCCAGGCAAACCATCTTCAGAAGAGGCCTATGTTTCTATATCAAGAATGTCAATTTTGGTCTTATTCTTCATTATTATACATTTGTATTTATTTTTTATTTCTATTTTTATTTATTTATTTATTTATTTGTTATTTTTTAATTTTTTTTTAATCATTAATTTACATATTTATTTATTTTGCCAATCAATTGATTTGGTGTTTTCATTTAATTTTATTTAATTATCTATTTTTAATATTTACACTTCTAATGAATATTCCAACTCTTGTTTTATCCCAGCTAAGATGTGTGTGTTCGCATTTAAATGCGACTATTGAGCTTTCTCTTGATAGATCTATGGGAGTATTGTCTTTTTCAATTATATACTTTTGATCACATAAGTCCTTGAGTCGTTACCTTAAAAATAGTGTTCGTCATGGTGGGGAACAGTTTGATATTGGACCAATAAGAAAACTAAATCATACATTTTAGAAATTATGAACGAATTGGAACCAAACTTGATTGATATAGACCTTGGATAGTCCCCTTTTAAAATAGTCAGCATGTCCGCAAATATACAAAAATGGCAGTCAGCAAGGAACATAGTAAAAAATTTTACCCTGTGGAACACTTTCAAAAAACTACTCGGTAAAATTGAAACGTTATCTCAAGAAATCTCGGGTAGTCCTCTTTAAAATATTGTCCAAATCTTATACATGATGGCCGCTATATGTTTAACATTTGATCCTTTCGGAAAGCTCATTCAAAAATCTCAGAAACCACTGAGTATTTGGAATCAAACTTTGTCACTATTGTCTTTGGGTAGTTCCCTTTAAAATGATGTCTGGCATTTCTAAATCTAATACAATATGGTCACCATTTTACACAGTTTAACATTGAACCCAATGAGAACATTCACAAAGATCTTCCCTGAAACCGCTGCGTGACTTTTAAATATATTCTGACTTTGTCACATCTTCATTGAACCACTTTAACCGAAATCGAGAAGCCTATTTACCGTTCAGCGATTGCAATTGATATAATCAATCTCCAACTTATTCAAAAATTATGTGACGTTGACAGCATAAATCTATGGCCTTTCATTAATTACGTTACAAAATATGTTGGGAACAGAAATACATATTTTTCATACGTTTGACGATGAAATTGTAAGGAAAACAACTCGTCCACCATAACAGATTCATTGATTCCCATTTCTTACCTGGTTGAGATGAAAATAAATACATCTTTCAAAGGATGGTATATTTTCTATTCAATATATATGTATATATTGTTCTCACATAGTGCTTATGTGTGAAATCCGTACCGTGATTTTCTTTTATTTATTTATTTTTTTTTTTCGTACAACTTTTGTTTTGTTTTGTTTTTTTTTATGGTTAATTGAATCTTTAAGGGGTAACAAACATCATGGCTTATCGCGTTTATGTAATATGTTCAGATATAAAAAGAAATTGTCAGTCTAAGACTTATTTTGGAGGGGATTCAAATGAAGTCAGTGTACCTGTTTGTTTTATCAAATTGATCGTTGGAGTGAAATGTTTTGAAATTAACCATTCTAATGCAACATTTATATAACGGAGGTTTTGATTGGTCAAAGCTGACCGTCAATTCCACCATCTACACACATGGGACCAAGTAGGTTCCCTGTTTAGTCTGGTTCCTTGTATGTTTACTAATACGCAAGTCAAAAACAGAAAATGAAATCGTTTAATTGCATTAGAACCGCAATAACAGTGCATTATTTGAATACCCGAGGAGGGCGTCAGTTGTACATTTGATGGTCAAATAGCCGTTTACAGACGAGGCGTAATTTGTTTTGTTTGTTTGTTTGTTTGTTTTTATTTTGTTTGTTTTTGTTTTTTTTAGTCTTTTTTTTTTTGTTCTCATATAATTCTTTATCTTCTATAGTTGTTACTCACAATAAATTTATTTTTATGTCTCCTTTAATACAATGTACATTGTATATTTCCTTTTGGAATATCTTTCCTAGAAATTTTGATGCAAGTTGCCTTAAACCCCATTCAATAAACATCAATTTCAGGGCGACTTAATATATTCGTTGTAGTTTAATATGAATTTTCTGTATAATTATTGAAATTTACATACTCAGTTTCACAAATGAATGGAAGGGTAATGTTACAGGGAACATCGTTCCACCTTCCATCATGGTAGACAGTTAAGCAGTCTTCACCAGAACCGTTATCATTTGGTTCTGATGGTTCCCAATTCTGGTTGTCAATCCTCATCTGAGAAGATGACCAGATCCACTCTCCTTCAATGAATATGTCAGACCCGCCTAGGTAATAGCGAGCACCTGTAATATAAATGCAAGATAATATTTTTCGAAAGGATATGGAGTAATGAACATGAAAACATACCACATACATTGTATATGTCAACTCCAACTGCAATAATTTTAATGAGCTGTAAGGCCATTTCGGAAATTAATTCCTCATCAGCAGCACTATTAGTCTATTAGTCACAATAAATATAGAATCCTAAAAATAATTTGTATGTAGTAGTTTTAATATTTTTTATCTCTGAGTGTGTAGCACGAAGTGAAGCAATTTTATTACTTATTTGTATAATAACACAACGTAAAAAAGTAAAGTAAAAAATAATTAACATGAAAAGCTGAAGTAAAAAAATGCCAGAATTGTTTTAAAAGTTCGTACTCAATTGATACAATGCCTCCAAAAATTTAAGGTCCAACTATATATATATATACCCTTTGCGTCATACTATTGTAGCTTAATTTGAACTTCAACTGCTCAAGTATCACAATGACATTATTAACTATATATATAATAGATACTACATTGTCGGCTCCGAAGACTAAATAATATAATATTGNATATAGAATCCTAAAAATAATTTGTATGTAGTAGTTTTAATATTTTTTATCTCTGAGTGTGTAGCACGAAGTGAAGCAATTTTATTACTTATTTGTATAATAACACAACGGCAGTAGAATACCGAAGGAACAAGGGAAGCGATGATCACAAAATCAAAGTCCAAGGACATGGCAAAAACGGCAACATTGAAAAACAGAGACAAAACAAGGACATGAGACAGCCACAATGCACTGAAATAAAAAAAACGACATTAACAACTAAGGCACTCATAGTGTGAACTCCCATGAAAACCGGGAGTGACATCAGGTTCTCCGGAATCTTGTCAATATAACCTGTATTGCTCTAACAAATCTGTAATCATTCCCTCCTATAAAGAAGAAATGATAAGGCAATGATGGGACATTTATTGTTGTCAAAGTTTTTGGATAAAGCCAGTTGTTTTCGTACTGAAAAATATGACCACACACTTTACCATTATCTATATCATGATATTCCTTTGTGTAAAACTGTTATTGGTTTAGAAAGAAAACTCTTGAATTTAATAATTGCAAAAAGATAAAATTGTATGATAATATGAAGTCTTTTATGATGACAATTTTTATGGCTTTCTTGGTAAAGAATCCGCACATTTTTGAGATAAAAGATAAGGCTATTATACAAATGCCGTGATCGAGCTTACTAGCTTCATATCATGTCGAGAATCCAGGTGTAGGATAGTGTCAAAAACAGATATAGTAAACGTACACCAGGTCATTATTAGATTTCGAATAATCTAAAGTAAAAAATAATTAACATGAAAAGCTGAAGTAAAAAAAATGCCAGAATTGTTTTAAAAGTTCGTACTCAATTGATACAATGCCTCCAAAAATTTAAGGTCCAACTATATATATATATATATACCCTTTGCGTCATACTATTGTAGCTTAATTTGAACTTCAACTGCTCAAGTATCACAATGACATTATTAACTATATATATAATAGATACTACATTGTCGGCTCCGAAGACTAAATAATATAATATTGACACAACTAGATTGCCAAGCGTCTTTCTCATTCATGATTTACCTTATATCTAATTAGCTTTGTGCCCATAAACTGGTTTATACATACTGTATCAAGTCCGACTATCCCGAGTTCCTATCGTTGTCTACGTTTGTCTTTTTTATTGTTAATTTTCTTGTGGAGTTCCTAAGTGGATGGTGGCATTTTATTTTGATTTTCGGCCATTGTTGGTGTTTCTTGTTATCTTTCGTTTTAATTGTCTTGCAGTGCAAACCGGAAGGACCACTTCCATTTCTGCTTTAATGTCGTAATTTCAAAATAAATGGCTACTCCGGGCTCGCAGAATGTCGATCACTAAAATTCAAACAAGTGAAGTTTAAAGTGAATGAGGACACAGTAAATTAGAGCTTGACACAATAATTAAATGGACACAAAAAGGGGCTTGATACAGTAATTAGCTGTACACAAACAAGGATGAAAAATCAACCCTTTTGATCACTCATGGAAAAAAACAGTAAGAGCTCTTCAAAATCTGCTGACTACCTACTAAAGCCAGCAGCATGATTTAAACTTGACACAGTAGCTCAAAGGTGTAATGAAATGCCCTGTCTATGCGGTTTAGTCGTGTAATAATGCAAAAAGTCTGTCCGAGAGCCATAGTAGCCAAACTGTGTAGAGAAAACGCTACGCTCTATGCAGTATAAAGACACATTCTATATTGCTCAAAGTAGAGGAGTCTCACTTGGAGTTGTATTAGAAGGCTACATTTCCTGCCCTATCGATATCTTCTCATTTCTAGTGGCAATCAAAAATTTGTTGATCCAGTTTTAATTTTTCTTAATATTTTTATTTGATTAACTTGTTCTCGTCCTGATATAGCTGAAATATTGCTCACTGGACCTTGAGCACGAAATAATCAATAAATCAACCAAATATGTTATAATTTATCTGGTGAACAATATATATATTTCCTCAAAACTGTTTGCCCTGTCTACCTGGCGACAAAATTGGAACGTTAACAAAAACAAAAACTAGTATAATAAGCAGCTAGGTTTGTAACTAGTCCAAAGATATTGCAAACTTGCGTTTATTGATGATTTGCTTGGTCTTTTACACAACGTGCTATTTATGCACACAACTGTATTGTGCAGGCAGTCCACAGAATCTCTATTTTTGAGGGTTTTTCTAATATATTAATGCAAGAACATAAAACATGACTGGGTGATTCATATACTTATGTAATTGCAATTTTTTGTGTTAACTTGCAATTGGTAATTTATTGGTGTCACATACCGTATAAGTGGTTTTTTTCACGACTGCTTATCATTTACTGTATAAAGTCTAGTATAAATTATATTTCGCGGTATTCAATTTTCGTGACTTCAGAGTGGTCGCGAATAAAGCGAAAATTGAGTCCTCACGCAAATAAGCACTTATAAGGTAGCAATTTATTTATGTCATATGCAATTCATTGTGTCACATGGCAATTTATTTGTGTCACATGGCAATTTATTTGTGTCACATGGCAATTTATTTGCCATTTTTGTAACGTGGCAATTTATTTGTGTCACATGCAATTTATTGTGTCACATTGCAATTAATTTTTGTCACATGGTAATTAATTTGGAACACATCGCAATTTATGTGTGTCACATTGCAATTTATTTTTATTATATTGCAATTTATAAGTGTCACATGTCAATGCATTTTTGTCACTTTGCAATTTATTTGTGTCATGTGGCAATTTATTTGTGTCTCATGCAATAAAATGTGTCACATTTAAATTCTTTACGTGTAACATTGCAATTTATTGATGTCAAGAGTCAATATATTTGTGTCACATTGCAAATTATTTGTTTCACATTACAATTTATTTGTGTCCCATAGTAATTTAGTGTTGTAATGTGGCAATTTAGTTGTGACCATTGCAATTATTTGATATCACCTGTCTATATAGTTTTGTCATAGTGCAATTTATTTGTATCAAGTGGGAATTTAGTGGCAATTTATTACTGTCATGTAACAATTTATTTGGGTCACGTTGCAAATTATTGGCATCACAGGGCGATCATTACAGACACTATTGCATTTGACATGAGTCGTTATATTTTGATTTATACTGAATCTCTTTATTTGTGAAAGTAAACTACATTTACTGTGTAAAGATAAGTGATATACAGTGACTGACCGTATAACGCTTTCTCGATGACGTCAACAATGTGTTTCTGTAGAGATTGTTCCATGACGTTGCAAGAAAACATGGATTCATCTCAAGCTAACGACGTCCGCTTCACTTTTTAAATCATAATTTTAACGATATAATTTACCTAAATTTCGCTTTGTTAAGGTGTCGGCAGGGTATTAATTTCCTATTATAGAATTTTGTAAAATTTTCTGTGCAGAATCATAATTGTATTATTGTTCAAAACGTAAAATAAAATTTGGGGGTTAGCGTGCATTTAAGCGCAAAATCTGAAATTGAAAATTTCAGGATTTTACATAGAAATGATAGGGAAACTGATCATATGAGAGGATAGTTTGGAAAATCTATTATAAAATTTTTTCATACTTTGCATGTGTTTAATTATCATTATATAGTTTACATATAAAAAATAAAAATTAGGGGTCACCATTGAAATAAGAAAGAAAAATTGCAAAATGTTAATTTATCTAGTGATATCTTTGTTAAAATATTTTATCAAATTATCTCCCTTGAATAATTTCTGTGTTCTGTAAATCCAGCAACAGATTTAAAGCTCATGTGTTTTAGCTCACGTTTTTGTAACTAAAATGTTATAAAAATGATTAGAAATATAAATTTTAAATACATTTGCACTTTCTTTTCATTTTAAATAACTATTTTGTTAAATTTCTTAATGAATGAAACCTAAATGAACAATTACTAGACAAAAATGGCGGAATAATACCACTGAGACACCTTTTATGTTGCAGTATAAACACATAACATTACATTGACTTGACATAAACTTTATATGAGGATTCGGCTCAAAACGGCGAAACTGCTCGCCAAAGGCTCGCATTTTCCCACGTTTTCAAGCCTCATCCTTATATTGTGTTTATGTCAAGTCAATATACTGTTATTGTCTATTTCACTGCCACAACAATTGGACGGGATACTAACTCATTAAAGGTATTTTGACAGGGACACTCAGATAATATAACAAATAGTAGTATAATACTCACTGCCTGGTATTTTAGTCAGCTGTGTTGTTATAAATTGAATCTGATCATCGTTCACTGTCTCTGCCAGTTGGAATCCAAATGCTTTACAGTAACTCTGTAGCAACAATAAGGTATATGGTTTAGTATAAAAGAAATGCAGTGTGGAGTTGGTAAAATAATTCCCCGTGTTTGAGATGTATGCTTTTTATTTCTCTTAGATATATTGTACTTGTACATTTCGTTTGGTTTTATGCATTTTAAATAATTGACTTCCAATGTTTTGGTTCTAGTGCTGCTGATGAGGAATTAATTTCCGAAATTGCCATAAAGCTCATTAAAATCATTACAGTTGAAGTTAACATATTTGTTATGGTCTCATGTTTATTTACTCCATGTCCTTTCGTAAAATACGGGATTATATCTCATGTGTACACTTTGTGTATGAATTTTATAGAAATTATGTAATTCTAAAGCCTAAGGTTTAACTCCCTCCATCGTAGATTTGTCCTTCGCTATATTTGATTTTACTGATCATTCGGATTTCGTTTGGTTTTATGCATTTTAAACATTTTTCTGAATTTGGGAATTTCCTATGTTTGAGTTCTTGTGCTGTGATGTGGTTAATTTCCGAAATGGTCATACAGCTCATTAAAATTATTGCAGTCGGAGTAAACATATATGGTATGGTCTCATGTTCATTTACTCCTTATCCTTTCGTAAAATAGTTAGGAAATTTTCATACTGAGAGTAATTGATGTAATTTTGTTTTATTAATGAGAAAAAAATCATACAAAATAGATTCCATCCGAATTTTATTCTTGGACGACCAGATCAGCCCTCGTTATATAAAACCTTTTGGTACCAGTCTGTTCACATTTTAAAGTACACTTGACAATCATTGTATTGGATCAAAATGTATGCAATTGATACGAGCACTGCAATTTTAATAGTTTAAACCACTCAAGAATAAGAAAGTCAAGCATACAAGGCTTTAATTATAATCTTGATTTTTAACCTTTAAACAACAAAGACCTTGCACAAAAAATAGTAAACGGGTGTTGAGTGGTAGTAACGTACATGTACACGAGTATGTAGTGATGTTTCAGACTTCAACGACCGCAATCTTTGTCTCACTGAAAAGATTTCTGCATCAAGGGTTTAGATATCATAAATTGATAAAAACATTCTCTAGATTTTATTATAGATACATTGACTTATTAAGAAAATTTGGTTCTACATGCAGGGCTCTTACATTGTGTGTATACATCAGGGAATTTCACATCCAAACTTCTATAACAATATCATTTACAAAGCGCATAAATTCAAAAATTGTCCTTCCAAACGTATGAATCCGTTGAACAAACTATGATATCAAGCCTTTTCAATTGAAATACTAAATAGATTTGGTATAACAACATCATCAATTATGAAAGAAGAACATGATATTGTGCAATGTAACGCTAATTTTGAATGGATGGATTCAAAATTTTCAGGGGATAATATCCACGATTTACCATCGGAACCGATAGCAACGTTTTTGCGCAGACGCACATCAAACTTTCTGTAATTTAAAAATCGGTTTAAAACGTTCTGTTTCGGCTTTGCATAAGAATAGAGATAACCAAACTGTATTTTAAGATCTTCAGGGGTAAAACTAAGATTTTACTGTCGCAAACGTCCGTTGCTGAAAAACTCTGTTTGCGACAGTAAAATCTACGATTTACCCCTTCAGATCCTAAAATACAGTATGGTTATCTCTTAATTTCTCGCAATATACGGATCCCACAGAGAAGACGGGGATGACGGGGATGAAACAAACAGAATATGATACAAAAGGAAAAAAAAAAACCAAAATTGTAAATTAACCCCCCAAAAAATTAATTTTTTTTATAAACTAAAATTGATCCTTTCTAGTCGGTAATTATCTTTTATTCACTATCGCAGTGATTAAATGTTTTGATCATTAACGGATTGTATAAATAATTGATATGTTTGGTTTTTTTTTATCTGATTCTGACAGTAATGACACTACCCAGTTGTGGGCCTCTAAAATCAATGACACGAATGAAGTGTAAATTGTATGGATTTCAACAAAAAACAAAAAAACGTTAATAGATGATTTAAGGGAGTATGAGCGTCAGAATTTCAGAAGCATTCGATATCCTCTGGTTTTATCCATTCAAACAGTTTTAAAATTTTTTGCACAGGGACTATATTTTCTTTGTCAAAGGTCACTTTAAAATGTATAAAATAGACAGTGTATAGAATGTAATCAATCAACTTCCAATTATATTTTCAAATATTTAAAGGCCTATAAACATCTTGTCCAAATTAAACGAAAACTCTAGAGAGAACTGTTTCCCGCCAAAATATTTGACAACTTATATATAAAAAATTTCTACATGGATTTTCAAAAAAAAAATTGCTCAAGTTGTTCCATTAGCGGTACTCTTCAAAACAAAAGGTCATGATTTTAATATTAATTGCAAAATGTCTGACACTCGTACTCCCTTAAAAACAATTTAATAAAATGCTGATTTCAAAATGAAGAACAACAATGAAGGCGTTGTTCCCTTGCTTGTTTTTCCAATGTTTTTGCTTTTACTCCACATCCCTTCCTTGCTTATTTTAGACCAGAGTTTGCCTCTCCTGCAGTGTGGAGTCCGTAAAACAGATTCCCCGTGTGAGAGATATGCCCTATATACATTTCAGTAATGGTGTACTTATTCTTGAGAGAATTTCTCATATTGATGCACTATCATAATTTCAAATTCTTGCATTTCATTTTTGATTGATTGATTGATTGAATATTGTTTAACGTCTACTCAGCAATATTTCAGCTATATCAAGACGAGAACAAGTTTATTAATAAAAATTCACTTTGGGGTATGGAAAGGGTCATGGGACGGGAAATTCTGACTGCCACTGGAAAAGTAGGACGAAATCGAAAAGGGCGGGGAATTTAGCGTTGTAGCCGATCACCTACGGACCACTCAAAAAAGCTTGCTACAAGGGTTCTTTAACGTGCAGGAAGCGTGGCATTTCTTCCAACACGTGGACCTGAGTTTACATCCCATCCGAAAGATGGGTTGTGTATTTATTATTCCCGTACAACCACGGAATGGGTCCTATTTCTATATCCCGGGATTCCCCCGGGGTCAGCCCCGTTTAGGAGGGGTCATATCCCGCAAGCCGGAGATACTAGGTCCTATTTCTATATCCCGGGGTTCCCTCGGGGTCCTCTGTTAGGAAGACTCATACTCCAAGCTCAGAGGATGCTGCGGGCCTATTCATAAGCCGGGACCGCGCACGGCGGCATTTCATTTTTGTGTTTTCCAATTTTTTCTGACCACCTGATTATTGTGCTCACATCTCATAATTTTATTATACCAAGTTTTCTTACTATTGACTGGATGCGTGCCCTGTGGCTGTTTACATGTATACATCTTTTTGTCGGGCAACGGATGACAGCAATTGTACAAACACCTTACCAGCTGATTTTATGTTTGTTGACGATCCCGCATCATGAGTCAAAAGACATGGACGTAGCGTTGCTCGACATCTAGTATTGAAAACCGCTCAAACCGGTGTTAGGGGCCGTCTTGAACTTACTATGAGGTATGAGCATAACTCATTCTTGAAGGCCTCATGGTGATTTCAAGAGGAACAACAACAATAAAAGCGTTGTTTCATTGCTTGTTTTTCCAATGTATTTGTAGAGATTTTGTCTCATTGCCTTAACTCCATATCCCTTCATTGCTTAGCTTTTTACATTGATTTCGACCCGAAATAATTTTATTTAAGGTATTTTTGCTGTCTGAAGATAAGCTCGTGACCTTTTCAATATTCAATCAAGTCGCAATATCAATGTACAAAAAAACATGTATGCAAATATGGGGGAACGCTTTCATCCTGTATGAGAGAGAAATTTACGCGAATAGCGTAAAAATCAGAGAAAGTGGTATGCATCCCGATTTTTTGACGTCATCATATGTACTGTACGGTATTGCCTCGGAAGACAAAGTTCTTCGTTTCTGTCTCAACAAAATTGAGTGGTATTGTCGCGTGAAGAAGTTTTTGAAAAAAGTATGAGCTTTGAATATCGGTATGCAATAATTTTTGCCGTAAATATGTCAAATACTCACACTTGCTTCAGCCCATGATTTTGCAGGTTTTCTGCTGAAGAAGTAACACACTCCATTATGACGATCAAATCCAGAAGGACATCCTTAAACAAATCGAAGTTAATTGAAATAATTATGTGCATTTTATATAGCTCCTTTGGAATCTTATTTCTAGGGGAAAATATTGATTGAAATAAATTAACATTTCAAACATGGAAGGGCGATTTTGCACAAATACCAGTCGGCAGATTTATATTTCCTGACCCAAACGGTATTTTTGCCAAGCCCTCTATCAGACTGACCCAAACGATATTTTTCGCAAAGCCCTCGATCAGACTGACCCAAACGGTATTTTTCCAAAAGTCCCAGACATGGTGTATATTTGTTTAGTCCTATCGAATCACTTTATACAACACGGGCAGGTGACGTTGTCGTATAATTCTGGGTCCGCCCAATTTACGTATCCGGCCGGATACAGAATGTTAACATTTTGGGTCCGGGTATCTATTATTTTGTATCCGCCCGTATAAGTTTGGGTCCGCCCAGTTTATGTATCCGGCCGGATACAGAATGTTAACATTTTGGGTCCGGGGAAAAAATAATAGATTAAAGACTTGTAAACGCTGGATATTACTGACTAATATGAAAAGATACAAAATAATTTTGTCAAGACCAAAACATCAGAAGTTTTCGCTTACACATCTCTTACCAGGTATAAAATAGCACAAGAAAAATGGTATAATTACTGGCATATCTGATTTAGTAAAAGATCCCATAAATGAAGTCATAAAATAATAGCATTATTACGTAATGATGATGAATTACATTTCCATGGAATGTTTTTAGAATGATTGGAAACGTCATTAAATAATTAATTATGTAAAACATGTTATTATATAGAGGACGGTGAAAGATTGAAAATTCTCAGTGAAATAAAAGTGATAATTAACTGTGAAATTATTTTCCATAATTTCACTCTAGGAAGTGACGTCACAATAGACGTCGTCAACGTTGTTGCTAAGTAAACGTCTCAGCGGATTAACATGGAAAACGTAGTTCACGAAAAAAATCTTAAATTGAACCATTAAATATACAAGAAGTGGTCTATATAATAAAAACAATAACTAATCCTAGATTCTGATTATCGAAAATATTCAACTCATGATCGAAAAACACTGTAATTCACTCATGCGCTGCGCGCATTCGTGAATTACTGTGTTGCTCGATCATTCGTTGAATATTTTGCGATAATCAGAATCTTGGATTAGTTATAGTATAATTAAACTTCTATTCAAATGACTAAATACCGAAGTTACTGTTACTAAATACCGAAGTTACTATTCAAAAGAGACAATCATTTTTAAGAGAGTAATGTGTTTATTATGCAATAAAAACATATCTAAATATTCTAGCACCTAAATAATAACAACAAATGAAATATTTTTTTAAATATTTCTTAAAATAAGGAAAAAATCATAAGTGTTATGTTTTTGCAGTTGAACAGCTTGGATATTTTTCGTTGTATTTTTGGTATTGGTGTTGATGCATACAAGAAGCCCCAAGATGTCGATCCGCATGACACATGTTTGCATGTGACGCAAACTCCTCTTACAGTTTTGGATTGGACCTAATTTTGTTGTAGAATAGTTTTCATATAATCTGCAGATGCGCAAAAAGCTTTCGAATGGTTGATATCTTAATATTGATGCAAACAAGAGGCGCAAGATGGTCCCAAGATGTGAATTTGACACATGTGGCGTGTGACGCTAACTCTTCCTACATTTTTGTCACACTTTCATTGTGTTGCTTAATTGTTGCATATAGTCTCTAAATGTGCAATAAGCTTTTCTGAATTTTGATTCCGGTTCCAACTTTGGTAAATTTCCTGAAAATATCAGTCATTAGTTATCATAGGCATGACAAAATAAATAGAGCATTTCCGTTTAAAAGTTCATTTTTTGCTATTAAGCGCCTACAAAGAGAGTCTAAAATTGAAAGAATAACCCAGTTGTTCTTAAAAATTGTTGAAATAGTTACTCTCTTTCAAATAATCATTATTTGGTGCTTAGATTTTCATTTGATTAATTAAATATAAACATTAATAAACTAGAAATACTGTTGCACTCCTGACAACAGAAACATTGCTCTCAATTAAATTATAGGAGTGTGTCTTAAAAAAGGTTCCATTCTTGGATGAATGATCTTTATATCAATGTTGTCTGAAGTCTGAAGCAAAGAACAATAGTGGATTAGAAAGCAATATAAAGGAAAAGGGGACTTGCTCTTATGTCAACTGTAGCAAAACATTTGCCAATATTCAGATACTAAATTCCTAACTCAAGAAGTTAAACTTTAGGTGAAAGGTCTAACTTTAAAACATTTTATTTAATTATTTTCTATTTTATATATATTTAAAAAAGTAATGTTAAAAAATGTCGTAAAAAGTGTTGCACTCCAGACATTTTTGCATGTTTTTTCTAGCATAACTTCTTAAACAAATGCAATAAAGATATCTCCATGGAATTTTGCACGAACATGCTTTGTATCAAAACTATAATATTTCCTAGTCTAGATAACAAAATATGCATGGTGCCATTTTTTTTTAATTCATCCGTGAAGTGAATCTGTGCATTTGATTTCATATAACTACCGAGACGTTTTTCTTAGAGCGGGAAAATGAAGGCAAAAGGGACATAAATAAGGGTTTGTGTCAGAGACTGTGATGCGGTAGTAAAACTTAAATAAAAGCTTCAATGAAAAGAATCGGAGCCTCCGGGTCTATAACAGAGAATTATCTACCCGAAAAATAATTAAAAAAAATAGATATGTAAATAATAAACAAATAAATAGACAAATAAAATGAATATGATAATTTAAAAAATACTGTTAATACGTGTTCATGTTAAAAAAGAAAAAACAAAATTAAAAAAATGAATAAATAATGAATAAACAAGTAAATATTTTTGAATTAATAAAATAATGGAAAGAATTAAATTCATCTTGGATAGTGGCCTTTTACCTGTTCATCCAGGTAAATGTAAACAAATAACAAAATACACTAATTATTTCCCTTCCTGGGACCAAGTTTGCAATAGTTTTTCGTCAATTTATTAGTATAAAATAAAAATAGTTAATTAAATTATCGAAATAATGTGAAAAGATATCAAATTACTTTAAATGAAACAAATAATTTTTGAAAACATCCTAAAACAAGATAGTTATTTATGTTTTTAAGCTTGGGCTCCGGTTGGGGATACACGAAATATTGAAACTCCTCTTTGAAACAGTCAAATTTTTCGTCAAATTTATTTGAAATATTTGTCAAAACACATTTTTTTAGCAAAAATATAATTTCCGTGAAAATAATTGACCCCCGGACCCAAAATTATAGTGGGAAGCCGGATACAGAATGTTAACATTTTGTATCCGGCCGGACCCGTAGTGGACCCGGACCCAAAATTATGCCACAACGTGGTTCTTTTATATTTCTTGCAAGCCCTCTGTGAATGGTATAAGAATGTAATTTTTATCATATACTCTGGCAGATGGTAACTTGTTTGAAATGCCATAGTGCTGTCGAAAATACAGAGGAAATCAACGAATAAAATTTCAAGTATTATAAGGTATAAAAATAATCTTTTAACAAAGGTCTTGACCCCATTTTAATTTGGCATATGAGAATATTAAAATTGTATCGGATTTTAGAAATTTTATGTGTTAGTGATGTTTTAAATGGGCCATACAAGATAAAAAGATACTTTTTCCCATATCATACAACATGAAGAATTTTTAAGAACACTTTTTGTAAATTAATTTGTTTCTTTGCCAATGTCATTTTAATGTAGAGTACATGTTTTTGTGCAGCAGTTCTAAATCGAAGATTTTCCTAATTTCCCCATTACTACAAATTTCTTTAAATGTGAAATACAAAATGAATAAAAAGTAAGCACAGTAAAAGTACTAAAAACGAGATGAGGTAAACAAAACAAATAAACAGGATTCCCCGTGTGAAAAATATAAGCTCCCTTTATATTTCAGTTGTGGTTTACTTATTCCTGACAGAATATCTCATAAAGATGTGCAATCATACTTTCAGATTTTGGCATTTAATAATTTATGTAATTTGCAAATGTTATTCTGACCACCTGTTTATAGTGCCGACATCTGACTTTTCTATAATGCCAAGCTTTCTACAACGGACATAATGTGTGCCTGCGTTTGTTTATATTTTGTAATTGTCAACTAGCTTGAGACACTACTGCTTTTGTCGGACAGTTATTGTAAGAGAACTTTGCAAGTTTGATTTATGTTTGTTGAAAATCCTGCATCCTTGACCAGAAAAGTCATAGATATAGCGTTGTTCTACAACTAGCATTCCGCTAAAACGAGTGCTAGTGGCCGTCTTGAACTTATTACATGTTTGAGGTATGAGCAAAGCTCATTGCCGAAGGCCTCATGGTTACTTCAAGATAAAGAAAACAATGAAAGCGTTGTTCATTTGCTTGGTTGTACTATGTATTTGTAGAGACTTTGTCTCATGTTCATTTTCTCCATATCGTTTTTATTGTTTACATAAATATTCCTCCTTTATGAGTTACTTTTGCTCTATTAAAGCAAATATTTTCAGTATTTGCTACTGCAGGAATGCGAAAAAAATATTTGCAAAAAGTAACTTATGCCACGCCTAACTTGTCAATCAGCGCATCAACGTCAACAAAGAAATATACATCTACAAATCGCACATATTCTTTAACTAATAGTCAATTTCAAGATTTCTTCAAAATTGATTTTCATATTTCAAAATTTGTTGAATTCGTTAATTACCGATAAAAATAATAATAGAAGTTTTGAATATTGTCTCTAATAATAGACTCGCCCACAGAGTGGCCTCGTCAATTATATCGACAAAATTTTTTTGTATCCGTAAAAAACTTCCATTATTCTATATGTATTCGTACAACCCATACACTGTTACCTAATTTGTTATACGTTTTTGTTTTGTATGAAAATTGAAAATGCATTTTATGTTAAAACAATATACGCGTAGTGTCTTCACACAAGAGTTTTATTTGTATGACCCTTTTAAACAGTTGCAATGTGAGCATTGCAGCCTGTTTCGCGCTGAATATAAACAAATTTTATATATTGAGACACAACACGTATATTGTTTTTATTTTGCGATCTTGAAATATTAGTAGTTTTATTTTGAATGGCTTAAAATTATTGAAATATAAAATGTAGCAACAATTCCCCAAGTGGAACCTCACACACATTTAATTTTGAATAAATTTCAATATTTATTTTTTATCAGAATTTTCTTTTTAAAGTGAGTAAAAAAAAAGAAAATGGAGTGAGTGTTGATGTCATACAACCAAAAAGAAGGCTGATATTTTGCCCATAAATGGGTTATACTGCGAGGAGGCGTATAAACTTCATCCTTATACGTACCCGTTTATACCTGATACAAAAACATATTTGTAGTGTAACAGACATTAAAATACAAATATATTTAGGTACTTTCAATACAAAGAACGAGTTCATTTCATAGTAATGCAATAAGAAATGTATCTAGTATTTATTCCTTTGAAAAATACTTGTTCACTCTCCACTAATTCCATATTTAAGGTAATTTCACATTTTGATATTATGTAGGTACTCCAACGAAGAATTTTTTAAGCACATTTTGATGATTTATCAATTTTATCAATTTTCAATGCACAAATATACAATGATGACATGGTGCACGTTAAGTGTTGTATTTAAATTACAACCTATATTTTTTAAATGCAAAGTTTCAAAAAGATTCACGAATGCACGTAGATGCACGGCAATTTTAACTTTTACGTGTTTTTGCAGTTTTCTAGAATTTTGGTCGTAATTAATCGTAAATAGTAGTCAAAGCGTCGTAACTCCAAATAATTTTTGAACCAGTTTCTCCTTTGCTCTTATAGAACTGGTAAATGCGAAGAAAATAAAATACCGGAAGTGGACTAATTAGATTTTTTTAATGATGTTAATTTATACTTAATCTTAATTTTTTGGAGATTAAAAGTTTAATGTCTAATTATTGAAGCAGACAGCTACCTTTTTGCACCGTTATATTCTTTCAATTCGAACATTCAATATTTTCGTTGTGTAATTAAAAATTCTAACATTTTGAGTTACGGCGCTTTAGCCACTTTAAGTTGATAATAAAGTCACCTTTGAAACTTTTGCTGTCGAAAAGTTCATTTAAAATTTCCATTGCAATTTAAAATTTCGGTTAACGTTCGTGTTCATGAACAGTTACTTGTTTATGTAATGAAAATAAGAAAATACTGATCTACCTGTAAAATCAATTATTTGTTACCACTGGGTCGATTTCTCTGCCGTTGGACTGTTAGTCCCCGAAGGTATCAACCAGCCCAGTTGTCAGTACTTCGATGTTGGCCTCGACCCATTGGTGACAAATAACTAATACCAAACTTGATGTGAATTTAGATTCTGCATATGGCCATTTCGACAACTTATGTCTCTTCAGTGCAGATAAAATGACAATAAAATTAAAGTTGTTAAAAAAGTGATAGAGAACAAATAACCAATATGATCTAAATTGCAAGCCAAGATCAGCTAAGGATAGAGTTTTGCATAAGGGGGATACTCCTTAGTTTAAAAAAAATTAGATATTGCAAGTTTCATAATAAAATAGACTTTCCTGGCCAGCACCGAAGTATTGACTACAGGGCTGGTGAATACCTGCGTGGAATAACAGTCCACCAGCAGAGGTATCGACCCAGTGGTAACAGATAACTACTATGAATTTAGTTTCTGCATGCTTGTATGGCCATGTCGACAACTTATGTCTCTTCTGATAAAATCTAACTTGCTTTAAACATCTGGAAGACCATAAAGTAAAATGAAAAATCCTCAAAACTTGTTGACAAAAAAATGTTTGTCGGGGTTCAATTCTTATTGAGATAATATTCAACAGAGGTAACCCATCGAGATTGGCATTGGTCAGAATGATAACTTGATTCTTAGAAGAAAAAGCCGAAAGGTTAAATTTTGAAAATATATTTATATGAAAATTCTAATTTGAACAAGTACACAATTAGTGAAAAGATGAAGAGAACTTTATACAGAATCAACACTCAGTCGTAAATGAAAGTTTTGCTAGCAGACTAGGCTCAATGAATTAGCCGGAAGTTAGATGGAAGTGAAGCGGCAAGCAACCCTTGACCCATCTTCGGAATTAAGTTTTAGTAGTCTACCAGTATTGGGTTTTATTCGTGTGTTTATTATACGGGACGGGACGAACAACGGGGAGGTTTTGTTTTGCTACTGCCTGTACCAAGTTCGGCTGTCCCGAGTTCCGAGTTCTCATTGTTGTTAACATTTATGTTTTGTCTTTTTCTCGTACAGTTCCTTCGTAGATTTTGATAAGTAATTGTAATTTTCAGCCACTGTAGATTGTTTCTGTACTTTGTTTATTCCATAATGGGATTTAGGGTAAATCAACAAGGGACAAAACCCTACAAATAAAATTTAGTACATAGAACAACGGTGTTGTTATTCTTAATCTTTGAAGTTGCCATTATATACCGTCAGCCATAAGCAAAGTCTCATACCTCAAAGTAAGTTCAAGACAACCCAAGCCCCTACTGACTACAACTTCTATCATAATTTATACATAAACATGCACTCTATCACCGTATAAGGCCCAATGTCATATCATTTTAATTTGGTCTACAGATTTAAACTCTCTATCAAGACCACCATTTAAAGCAGGTATTGAACTTACTAAATGCATGAAATTAAAAGAAATATCTGCAGCAAAATTAGGTTTACTTAATGATCAAACTTAGCGAGGGTAAAAAAAACTATTTACAAATAGCTTTTTCTTACATTTGTTACTATTTGCGGCATTCTGCATGAATTAATATGAAAAAGAAATGAAATGGGGTAAATGTCAAGGTGATAACATCCCATCTCTGGTCTTTTTGCACTAATTTTCAGCAATATTAATTTCGATGAGGACGGATGTTTTAAGTTTCATCGAAAATCCATCACTCAAGATAGGGAAAAACAGTAAATCGATTTCAAAAAGCCTTGAGTACAGCTGGTTCCCCACTTCGCTAACCAATGATAAACGGTTAACCTTAATATGCATATGATCTTGAAACGATGGCAAACCGTTAGTCTATTCCATTTTTAGCTCACCTGGCTAATGCCAGGGTGAGCTTTTGCTATCACTTTGCGTCCGTCGTCCGTACGTCCGGCGAAAACTTTTCATTCAAAGATCTTCTCCTCTGAAACTACTGGGCTAATTGGAACCAAACTTGGCCACAATAGTCTTTAGGTGGTTCCTTACAAAACAGCTGTTTTTTTTTCAGGTCTGCGCGATATCCAGGATGGCCGCCAGCAGGGAATATAGTTTCAACATTGGACCCTATGAGAAAACACATTCAAAGATCTTCTCCTTTGAAACTATTGAGCCAATTGGCACCAAACTTGGCCACAATAGTCCTTTGGTGGTCCCTTACAAAAACCTGTTTTTCAGGTCCGCGCGATATCAAAGATGGCCGCCAGCGGGGAACATAGTTTTAACATTGGACCCTATGGGAAAACACATTCAAAGATCTTCTCTGAAACTACTGAGCCAATTGGCACCAAACCTGGCCACAATAGTCTTTTGGTAGTTCCTTACAAAAAAGCTGATTTTCAGGTCCGTACGAAATGCAAGATGGCTGCCAGCGGGAGACATAGCTTTAACATAAGACCCTATGGGAAAACACATTCAAAGATCTTCTCCTCTGAAACTATTAAGCCAACTGGCATCCAACTTTACCACAATAGTCCTTTGGTGATCCCTTACAAACAGCTGTTTTTCAGGTCCGCGTGATATTCAAGATGGCCCCCAGCGGTGAACATAGTTTTGACATTGGACCCTATGGGAAAACACATTCAAAGATCTTCTCCTCTGAAACTATTAAGCCAATTGGCACCACACCTGGCCACAATAGTCTTTTGGTAGTTCCTTACAAAAAGCTGATTTTCAGGTCCGCGCGATATCAAAAATGGCCGCCGGCCGGGAACATAGTTTTAACATTGGACCCTATGGGAAAACACATTCAAAGATCTTCTCCTCTGAAACTATTAAGCCAACTGGCACCAAACTTTGCCACAATAGTCCTTTGGTGGTCCCTTATAAAAAAGCTGTTTTTCAGGTCCGCGCGATATTCAAGATGGTCGACAGCGGGGAACACAGTTTTAACATTGGACGCTATGGAAAACACATTTAAAGACCTTCTGCTCTGAAACTACTGATCCAATTGGCACCAAACTTGGCCACAATAGTCCTTTGGTGGTCCCTTACAAAAAGCTGTTTTCCAGGTCCGCGCGATATTCAAGATGGCCGCCAGCGGGAAACATAGTTTTAACATTGGACCCTATGGGAAAACACATTCAAAGATCTTCTGCTCTGAAACTATTAAGCCCATTGGCACCAAACTTGGCCACAATAGTCTTTTGGTGGTCCCTTACAAAAAAAGCTGTTTTTCAGGTCCACGCGATATCCAAGATGGCTGCCAGCGGGGAACATAGTTTTAACATTGGACCCTATGGGAAAACACATTCAAAGATCTTCTTCTCTGAAACTACTGAGCCAATTGGCACCAAACTTGGCACAATAGTTATTTGATGGTTCCTTACAAAAAAGCTGTTTTTCAGGTATGTGCGATATTCAAGATGGCCATCAGCGGGAAACATGGTTTTAACATTGGACCCTGGGAAAACACATTCAAAGATATTCTTTTCTTAAACTATTAAGCCAATTGGCACCAAACTTGGCCACAATAGTCCTTTGGTGGTCCCTTACAAAAAAGCTGATTTCAGGTCCGTGCTTTATTCAACATGGACGTCAGCAGGGAAGATAGTTTTAACATTGGAACCTATGGGAAAACTCATTCAAAGATCTTCTCCTCTGAAACTACTGAGCAAATGGAATCAAATCTGGTCAAAATAGTTTTTATGTGGACCCCTGAAAAGAAAAAAAAATTTTCTCAGGTTCCCACTTTATCCCAGATGGCTGCCAACAGGGAACATATTTTAACATTGGACCCATGGGGAACACTAACAGACATCTTTTCCCCTTAAGGGAGTACGAGCCTCAGATTTCAGAAGCATTCTATATCCTCGGCTTTTATCCATTCAAACAGTGCTAAAATTTTTTGCACATTGATCACATTTTTTTGGTCATAGGTCACTTTAAAATACATAAAATAGACTGTGTATAAAATTTAATCAACTTCCAATTATAATTTCATATATTTAAAGGCCTATAAACATCTTATGCAAATTGAAGGAAAACTCTAGAGAGATCTGTTTCCCGCCAAAATTTTGACGTCTTATATCTCAAAAATTCCTACATGGATTTTCAATTTTTTTTTCTCAAGTTGTTCCATTAGTAGTGTTCTTCAAAACAAAAGGTCGGAATTTTAATTCTTATTACAAAATTTCTGACACTCGTACTCCCTTAAACTAATTGGGCATATTGGAACTATAGTTTAATTATGTACATGTATATTGGCTCTTTAACATAAAATGTCTATGTTGATCAAGGACCAGTTGAGCGATACAGGCTCTTGAGAGCCTCTTGTTTAATTTTATTGTTCTTTTATCTTTTTTTTTATTAAATTTGAAATTTAATATACATTCCATACAGCTTTGTTTTTATCTAGCAATGTCGAACACCCTTCTTATGGAATCTGTGTCAATCATGTAACAATTACCTACGAAAAAAGGGTTCACCCGCAAAAAATACGTGCCTTTGCATTGATACATTAGCGGCGAGGACTCTCTTTCTAAATTACGTTTAGTCAATATCCTTTCCTTCTCCAATTTGTGGTCTTGGGAGTTAGAAGTCTACCTATATTGTGTAGTAAGTGTATTTTACTATAGGGAAACAGTAAAATAAACTTAAAACAATCCGAAGGGCCAGTGGAGGTTTGGGTTGCCATAGAACGGGTAAACCAAAGCGATAGCTCTTATGTGGCAGTACCGAGCCTGCCTATTTCGAGTTCCTATCGTTATCTACATTTGTCTTTTATCTTTTTATCTTTTTTTTGCAGTTTCCCGGGTAGATTGTGGCATTTTCGGCCATTGTAGGTGTTTCCTGTTATCTTCTCCATATTAAATGTAACAATCTATCCCCCCATTGATATTACGAAGTCAAGATAACAGTAATGAATTTCGAATTATTTTCGTACAGAACGAAGTATATTGAAAAGATCATACCTGAGACATATAAAGAAATTAACGAGATAAGCAGTACTTCAATGTAAATTCTCATGGCTTTGTGTTCAGAATATACACAAAGTCTTATCAAACTATACTTTGAACTGACATACTTATCGTGAGTTCTACATGTGAAAAATAATTGAAAACCATCCGACAAAAGATAAGCAATACAAAAGTTGCAATCTGTTAATACAGTGCACTCTTGTTGTGTTGTCATATCGCCCTTTTGAGACAAGAAAAAAATTGCGATATAAGTGAAGGTGGCTAGATGTCGAGGGAATATGTTACTTTTGGAAAATTGGACCGTGCAAACGGATGGCGATAATTGCGGACCCGCCTGAAGATGGACGGTATAATGAGTGAGCACTGTGGACATTTCAATAGGCGCTAGAATGATGTACACTCAAATCAAAAAAGTATAAAAATTAGTAAATGATCAAAACCGATAAATCTATTTGTAAAGAAAATCACAAATAAACAATGAATGGATATGGAATAAAGCGAAGTCCATTCGGAACGAATCGTACACTTCAAACACGTAAATTACGCTTTCAACCAACCTGGCCATTCAGCTGTCATCATGAAAAGTCGATCGAGAAACAATAACAAAAGACATATCCCGTCTGTAAAGAGAGGAATACTCTGGATCAAATAACAAAAATACGGAAGTTACTGTAAATTTAGTTTCTGCATATGGCCATTTCGACAACTTATGTCTCTTCAGTGCAGATAAAATCTAAACATTTGGAAGACCATTAACTCAAAGATGTTTAAAACCTGATAAAGAAAAAATATTAGATTTAAATGGAAAGCAATCATCAGACAAGGACAGAGCTTTGCATGAGGGGGATATTCTTTAGTTTTCAACAATTAACCAAAACAAAAATAGATTTTGATCGCAAGTTTCCGAGTAAAATCGGTTTTCGGATCAGCACCGAAGTACTGACTACTGGACTTGTGAATACCTGCACGAACTAACAGTCAAATAGTTGGCAACTGCAATTCCCTATGCTTGCCAGGACAATGTGAAAAGTGTAGGTTATCTGTCAAGTTCAGGATGCAGTTCGATGAATGCATTGAATATATTTGATGCAGGTCAGCGAATACCTGTCATAAACACGGACACTATACTGTTCGACATCTCAATGATATTTAAACTAATGGTCTTATTCAATACATAAATACTCCAAGTATTCATCACACTTATACCAAACTGCGGTCTCTACTACTGTGTTGGTGAATATCCTCGGATACTTACAGTCTACCAACAGACGCATCGACCATAACGGTTAAACCCAATCCTTTGAGTCTATCTTACGGTTTATAGAAAATGATCTTTCGAATTCCCTTATATTCCATCATTCATTTCGGTATTTTGTTATATTTCACAAAAAATAGTAAGGTACACTACTTGATATCCCGCTACATCCCCGAAATTGCAAAATTGCAGAACCAAATGAACATTTTTGTGGTAGACAACTTGCATATAAATTTAAAGACCGTATGTTCTTTCGTTCAAGATTTATCAGTAGGGAACCCCAAAATTCACAAAATTCAAACGTTTGAAGGGGCATAACTCAAGAGCCATCTAACCTCTGAACCTAAACTCAAATTAGGTGTGAATTTTGTATTAAACAACTCCAATATCATGTTTGCAGTTGGTAAACAATTTAAATACCATGTTTGCAGTTGGTAAACATTTCAAATACCGTGTTTGCAGTTGGTAAACATTTCAAATACCATGTTTGCAGTTGGTAAACAGTTCAAATACCATGTTTGCAGTTGGTAAACAATTCAAATACCGTGTTTGCAGTTGGTAAACATTTCAAATACCATGTTTGCAGTTGGTAAACAATTCGAATACCATGTTTGCAGTTTGTACACAGTTCAAATACCATGTTTGCAGTTGGTAAACAGTTCATAAACCATGTTTGCAGTTGGTAAACAGATCAAATACCATGTTTGCAGTTGGTAAACAGTTCAAATACCATGTTTGCAGTTGGAAACAATGGCAGTAGAAAAACCGAAGGTTCATAATTGGGAAGTTAAAATCAACACGTTTGCCATAGAGTTAAGAATTTAACCGTCAATCGTTGTCAATATACAAGAACAATCTAGGTATGAAGCTGAAGCAGATGTATCAGTAGTTTCCTCAACTAATGTTATAATGGATTGTAATGCAACATTTATATAACGAAAGTTTTGATTGGTCAGAACTGACCGTCAATTCCACCATCTACACACCTGTGACAAAGTAGGTTTCCTGTTTAGTCTGGTTCCTTGTATGGTTACAAATACACAAGTTAAAAATAGAACATGAAATCGATTAATGGTTTTTAATTACATTACAATCGCAATAACAGTACATTATTTGAATACCCGAGGGCGTCAATCTTGATTTGACGGTCAAAATATTCGTTTACAGACTCCGCTACGCGTCGCCTGTAAACTGCATTTTGACCGTCAAATCTACGATTGAC